>PVIY010030033.1:0-31406 GCA_004026745.1 Myrmecophaga tridactyla
GGACAACCTCTCACATTACAGAAGCAGAGTACAAAGCGTGGGGTATGCAAGTCTACACTAAGCAAACCGGAACTGGGCCTTTCCAATGTCTAGGTTTGAGCTGGGGAGAGGTCAATGGAGAGAGGAGAGAAAGAGGAGGAAAACCAGACCTTTAAAAAGCCACCCCGACGATTCTGGGGCACAGCCCCAAACCCCCAACCTCACTCCTCCACTTACGCAGGGAGAGCTATTAGACTTTAAAGGGCTTTACAAAGGATAAAGTCCCTGTTCCCCACCTGAGCTCTGAACTCAACAGAAAACAAGTCAACAAATAAGGTAGGAGGGAGAACAAAACCTCTCCTTCCCTACGCTAGACCTATAAATATTAAATGTGGTTGATGCCTGTGAGCAAACAGGCTTCCTGATACTGGAAGTACAAACAGATGCACAAACCATCTAGACACCAACAGCAGTGGAACAATCCAGATTATCGGCCTTTGCAGGTCTTCTGACGCTAAGCTTAGTGCATGAACAGGGCTGAAAGCACTCAGGAGAAGACGTCCTTTCTCCTTCCAATTTCACCAAGCAACAAAGTAACTCCACTCCCCTAAGGAGAAGTGAGTGGGAGTGAAAAAATTGAAAGGGAGCACAGGGAGAGAGGAGAAATGATCAGAGCCATTAAAAACCCAGCATAAGATCAATAAACACTGTAGATTATGTTGTAACTAAAATACAATTGGCTGATTTTTTTAGTCCAACAGTAAAATATGAAGGGGCATTACTGTCAAATTTGACAAAAGAGTCAAAAAGAATGTCTGAGCATCGTCTACTTCTCCTTGACATATTGCTAAAATTCCTAGACTGTTTCATTCCTGGGAGTAAATCTGAATCAGCCAGTGAAAGGATTTATTTAGCAGTTTCTTCTATGCATGTGACCTATTCTTATAAGACTGTGAGATAATAAGTAATTTTTTATTGTTTTAGGTGTTAGGTTGACATGATCAAAAATTTAAATTTTACAACGCTGGTAAACTGGAAAACTATTTTTTTTTTTTTTTTTTGCATGGGCAGGCACCGGGAATTGAACCCAGGCCTCCGGCATGACAGGCAGGAACTCTGCCCACTGAGCCACCACGGCCTGCCCATTAAAGCTGGTACTTTTCAGCTCACAAACCTATTGCTTGAGGCATGACTGGGTTCCCAAACACCCTTTTCTTTGCTGCCCCTGCTTATTACTGGCTCTGCTTTCTGCACAATGAAATGGGCCAAACAATGACTTCTCACACTCTGGAGATTGACAGACAAACGGGATAACTGAAAACCTACTGGTTTCTAGCAACTGGACTTAAGTGGCCATAGCATAAAAGCATAAAAATTTTCAAATGAATGGTCTATTAATGTTTAATTTCTTCCAAATTAGAATGAGTTCATATATGGAACTTTGATAAGACAAATTCATCAAAAAGAATTAAAAATACGCCCTGATTTATCATTTAGACCTGCATTGTCCAATGCGGACGTCAATAACCAGTGCAACCATTTAAAGTTCTATCAGTTAAACTGAAACAAAATTAAAGTTACCTCCTCAGTCCCACTAGCCTCATTCCAAGTGCTCAAAAGCCAAATGTGTTTACCAACTACCCTCTCATCTAGCACAGGTGGAGAACATATTCACTCTCCAAGAGAATTTTATTGGACAATGCTGAATTCAGACCATCACTGCTTAAATAACCATATTGTTAAATTACCAGCTTGAAGGAGTTCAACTCATTTAGACTCAAGTGAGTCAAACACTGGCACATAAAGTGTACAGTATATACAATGTGGTGAATGATAGGTATTTCTAAGACTATTCAACTTTCTTTAGTCCTTCTTTCTTTTATTTCTTTATTTTTCTGTTTCTTTAAGGCAATTTTATTGAGATATATCCATATGTAATATAACCATCGAAAGTGTACAATCAGTTTTCACAGCATCATCATATAGTTATACATTCATCACCACAATTAAGTTTGAACATTTTCATTACTCAAAAAAAACACACATAATAAAATTTAAAATAAAAATGAAAAAGAACACCCAAAACATCTTATGTCCCTTATCCCCTCTATTATTTATTTATTGTCCTTGTTTGTTTTACTCATCAGTCCATACACTAGATAAAGGAATTGTCAGCCACAAGATTTTCACACAACCACACTGTAAAAGCCACAGAGTTATACAGTTGTTACCTTCAAGAATCAAGGCTACTGTCATTCAGCTCAACAGTTACAGGTGTTTCCTTCTAACTATTGTAATCCATCTTTAGGTCCTTTTAAAAGAGGAAATGGTAAACTTGCATGTGCCTATCAACAGCCACACAACTCATAAAAAGTATTTCTGACCAATCCCACCAGCCATCTACTGCTCCTGGACCACACAATTACCATCTCTGTCGACTCTAAGACAATTTCTTTATGGGTGACTTATAAAAATATGTTACCAGGCTTTTTGGTAAAGTAATTTGATTTTTATTGAATTTCAGCTTGGCTCAAATCACTTAAAGGATTTTTATAGTTACTGTTTATTTCTTTGGCCATGTGCATATTATTTATATATTTGCATATAACATTAAATATAACTAAATATTATTCATAGACAAAAATTAAGAGAATGCTAGCTAGAGGAAGAACGTACAATTCAGAGGAGCAATAATATAATTACATATTAACTGCATACACATGAGTGGATTAATAAAAGATTTATAACAAAATAATATCACCAACTGGAAAGAGACTCGAGAGCATTATATGTTAAAGCTTTTCAATATGAACTTAATTTTAGATGCTGAATTCAAACGGGAATTCAGGTTTTTAGTTTCCTAGCTAAATTCAATCAGATTTCAATCAGGATGAAAATGGCAAACCCAGACAATTTTGACAAAACATAAGCCAACTGTTTTGGTATTTCCAAAAGTGAAACTAGGCCAAACACACACAAAAATGCCCACATACTCATAGACACAAAAGTGGACTTGGCTGGGATGTTTCTTCTGATCAGCTAAAATTCTCTATTCATAAATTATATCAAAGTACTTCTTAAATCTGATCCTGATGCCTGTAAAACAGTAGGTTTCCATGCCTGTGCCCTTATTGAGGAAGGAAAATTCAAAATGTAAGAAAAGTGGATTCCAAACCAATTATAGGCTAATTCTGTTTATGCTATTCTGTCCCTTATGCCATGTGTCCACCTATCTGCATCCTGCTCTCTGTGAAAAGTCCACCTATTGTAAGATGTATGTGAAAGCCAGCTTTATTAGGATGTGTTCACCAAACAGCTCCCTGAAAGCAAGCCATCCTCCCTCAGGACTCTACAACTCTCCCCTGTACCCTCCTTGCTTTGATATAAGCCACATTAAAGGCTCTGAGCTTATTGTAATAGGTGCTCCATGTTGTTCGACTTTGCAATCTCTCTGAATGCTGAGTACAATATTCTATTTAATCAACTTCGGGATTTTTCTTTTTATTTGCTTTACTACAGTTGTTATTCCAGCACTGTGAACTGGCCACAAAGTTAAAAGAGTCCTTAACTCCATGCATGAAAATATGAGTTCAAGTCAAAAAAAAAAAAAAAAATCAGCGATGATCAGGCAAAACAACATAGCTTTGAACTCAGGCAGACTTTAGTTTAAATTCTAGTACCAATAGGCTACGTTTGGGCATTGCAACCTTTCTACTGATGGCACTCCTGGAGAATGACCGCATCTATGAAACACAGAGGAAGGAACTGAAACGCCTCTCCTGGGGGCAGAGGCACCCATCTCAAGGCTGGAGCTTCCTCAAGCCTCTCTTTGCACGCCCAAGAGCTCACCGGATCAAGATGCTGGCACATCTGTAACCCGCTGGGGGTTGGCGGTCTCTGGGTTACACCGCTTTGGGTGAATGATAGGCTGTCATCTCTGCGCCTTAGTTCCTTAATTTTAAATGTGTGTAGGAATTCTTTCTCCACACTCCCACTGAGACGATTGGAAACAGTTTACATTAAGGACCTAGCTTTGTGTCAGGCACTAAGTAGACATTCACAAATTGTACCTAATAATGTTAGCAGCTAATAATAATGTTTAAAATATAAATCACACGAATAAAAACTGCGTTTTTCGTGGAATATCACCCTCACTATAAGATAGGCTCTGATGGAGGACTAGCTAATTGATTTTTTTTAATGAGCGAGCAAACAGCTGTAAGCCAATTAAAGCTCATACTAACAATTTCAACAGGTAAATCAAAGGTTCCTATAAAACCAGAGACCCAGTAAAGAGATGTAGCCATGAATCGGGTCCGCACATTGAGTCGGGGTGTGTGCGAGGAGGCGGCTCAAGGGCGTCCTGAAATCTGCTCTAGTTTTCTGTTGGCAGAGATGGGATCTCAGAGTGACAGCGCCGGAAAGGCTCTCAAGAGACCTGGGAGCACAGCTTCCAGACGAGCAGGTACTTCTCTCCACCCCCACGTCGAGTAGAAGGGGCCGCACTGCCCTTTGCAAGCCCGGCGCTGACATTTACGAAGACTGTCGATTTCATGTTTTGTGTCTTCTGGCAAATGCAGTCATCTGAACACCTTTTAACCGCACAATGTCTGAACAGGTTTTCAATACGGATCCTATATGTGGTTGCGATTTAACGTATTACTTTGCTCGCCAGAGCTGCTTCCGTCTCGGTGGCGGAGCGTGACCAGCCCACAGACAGATCAGCTGTGGCTCTCACCAGAGCACACGCCACCGCGGACCTGCTCCTCCTGGGCCAAACCCTCACATCCTGCCCACGAAAAGAGGCCCCGACAAAAGGGCCTCTTTATATGCTCTCGATGCACATACAATCCTTGATTTAAGGCTGATATTTTGAGATGCAGAGTTAAATTCTGAAGGCTGGAAATTTAGATTTAACACTGCATAGATAAGAAAACCAAGGCGCTACATAGGGGCCAAACTTCAGTAAAATGAATGATTCATCAAGAAGCCAAGAGCGATATAATGTTTCATCAAGCTATTAATCATCGTTTCTGATTCAAGAAGATATTAATAGCTCAGGATTTTTTAATTAGCATAAGTAGCAGTCAAGATACTGTGGCATATTCAAAGACATGGGGAACAAAATAATATATAGCGAATATAGAGTAATGCTGTTAACATATAAAGGTACTATATGAAAGCTGTTCATTCGGGGGAAATCTATGTCAAAAGCAAATTAAACGTAGTCTATGAAGTTAAGTCTGTAAATATTAAAGACAACACATTTAGTTCCTGGTTTCCCTATTCTATCATACTGAATTTACAGTGCTAGCTTTACTTCCCAAAAGAAAGAGAACCCATTATTGATTCTGCGTGAATAATGTGTTGGAGATAACTACCTACCTCAGGTGAGCCGCGTTCTTGGGCTTGACCGTGTTCCTGCGGGGGGACCCCATGGTCAGCAGGACCTCATGAAGATGTTATTTTCAGTTACAGCGTGGCAAGCTGAGTGAGGGTGGTTCTTAGTCGGACTAATGGGGGCCTTACAAACAGAAAGCCAGAGGAAGGCCCTAGAAGCCGGAAGTCAATGGAAACAGGCAGAGAAAGGAGGGCGTATTACCACGTACCGTGGTTCAGGTTCAGGTGTCAGCTTGGCCAGGTGGAGGTGTCTCGTTCAGTTGCCGTGGACATGAGCCAATGGCATGTGAAACTCATCTATCACTAATTACATCTGTGGTCGGCTAGGGGGAGCGCCTCCTTCAGTGAGAGATGTGTAGTTGGACTGGCTGGTGCGTCAATGAGAGACTCAATGCAGCACAGCCCAAGCAGCTCAGCATACCTCATCTCAGCACTCGCAGCTCAGCCCAGGCCTTTGGAGGTACAGAAAGGAATCAAAGCTGTGGGAATCCAGAAGCCAGGAGAGAAGGCCAGCAGAGATCGCCCTGTGCCTTCCCGTGTAAGAGAGAACCTCAGATGAAAGTTAGCTGCCTTTCCTAAGTAAATCCCCCTTTATTAAAAGCCAATCCATCTCTGGTGTGTTGCATTCTGCAGCCTTATCAAACTAAAACACCATGTGATGTGAGGCAGGGATTCCCAACAAGGAATCCCAAGGAATGCAACAAGCCAGCACTGGAGCCACTGACTCCAGAAAGAAGCCAGCCTTCAACACTCAAAATTAAGTCAACAAATTCCCGTTGTTTAAGTCAACCTGCTGTGTGGTGTTTAAGTTAGCAGCCTTGAAGCTAAGACAAAAGACAAAAAACTTCCTTTGATTTAACTTACAAATTCTTAAATAATAAAAATCAGATGACATTAAAGTATATTGCCTTTCATCACAGGGATATTTCGTACGTTTAAAAATGCACTTACTCCTTTTGCAAATAATGAGAGGGCGGGAGAACTTAATTGCTTCATATCTAATATATCCGACGAACTCCACCTCACAAAATTCTGTATATTCATTTTTCCAAATTATAAGGTTAACATATACACATGATTCTTTAAAGTGTCGAAAATTGTGTACAGGAAATAAGAATCTGGTCACCCTCTTGCAGCGAGCAGAAGGATACATCCTTGAGAGAAGCATGGAACAAACAGCAGCAGCTGGCAGCCTTTTTGAATCGCCAACCAGACCATGCCCCATGCAGCAAGTGATTGAAGTTTTATGTTCACCCTGACTGGTCAGGCTGGCTGGAGCACCTCGCCACTCTTCTGGACACATGGAGAGGATGTGCCCTCTACTTGGAACCTGACGCCCAACGGGATTGTAATCACTGAGCATCCCAGCACCGAAAATCACATTCCGACATCTATCCTTAACATACTTTAATGCAACAAATATTTGAAAATTGCTTAGGTGGAGCAAAGCCTCTGAAATCCTGATCACACACACCCATCCACACACACACAGATACACTACTTGCCAGATTCAATGGCCTTATCATTACATCAGTATACATATATTTCACATTACTGACCACTCTCACCAACCTTCAAATACCTTTCCTAATGCTTTTACCCTTGTATTATAAATATTTACTTTCCTTTTGTCCCCAGTCCCAAAGCCCTTCACAAACCCCTAAACTCTTTATTAAATGCATTTACGATCAAGCCTTTAAAAAGTTCTTCTCCCATCTTCCTTCCACCTCCCTTTCTCAATGATCAGACACCTCTGGGAGCCTCTGCCCACCCCTAATTAATTCCAGTCCCAGGCCATTCTCTTCACCACAGTCCCTCAGCAAATGGCACTTCTTTGCATATGCAACATCCAAAACAAAACAAAAGATTATCTTGCCCTCAGTGAAGCTGTCTCTATAAGCTACCAGCATTCTGAGCACATCTGCAGTGGGTTATGTGATGGTGATAGAATGAGGGATTCCAGCAGGATCACCTGGGTTTAAATTAGTTTTGTCACTAATTAGTTGTGTTGATCTTAGGCAACTACTTAACCTCCCTGGGCTTAAATTTTTCATCTGTGAACTGTAAATAATAGTACCTAATTATGCTTAATTGCTCCTAATTCACTGTTCTCCTGTAGGATGATAGTATTTCCACCCCACAGGGTCACAAGGTTTGGCCACATGGTCATTCTGCCCTGGCCAATAAAATGTGAGACCAGAAATGCTGTCGACATACTCCACATGCAAGGAGGAGACGAAAGAACCAATTCTGCAATTGCAATGCTCCTTCTCCCACAGAATTTCACGTCCCAGTTTGAGGACGCTCCTTCTCTCCAGGTCCCAAAGCACGGAGAACATCTGACACACAGCCAGTAAGGATTCAGAGTGAGAAAATAAGCTGTTGCTGTAAATCACTGAAATTCTGGGATGGTTAACATAGCATAACCTAAAGAAAACTAACTACATTATGATATGGGTTTATATTGATTATTAAATGAGATAGCATGTGTAGTGCTTATAACACAATAAATATTTAATATACTGAACTGCTGTAAAAGTAGGCATCATTGCACAAGTATTTGTTTCATTTTCTCACATTCTTCAAGGCCAGACCTATGCACTTTCTAAATATTCATTCCATATATGCCTAGAAGAGTGACGGGTACTCAAGAAATATGTATTAAATAAAGCCCAAGGACAAGGTAACAAAAGTAACCTGAGGAGAGTGACAGGAGGAAGAAGATTTGGAGTGGGGAGGGGGGAAATATGATGACATTACTCTTTTTTTCAGTAAATATTTACTGAATACTTAACCACAGGTCAGATACAATAATAAGCATTAAGAAGACAACTGCGAACAAGGCAGTTCTGCCTCTGTTGCCCCCAGAGATGGAGAAATATTGAAAAGTAAGCGGCAATTAGGAGACATATGTCCCGGCATGTGGGAAAGCACCGTGATTCGGAAATACACAGAAAGGGTTAAGGACTTGTTTTCTCCAGGCTGTGACCTCAAGAATAGACGAGAGGTGGTGAAACAGAGGGGAAAGAAGCGTTACAGACAGAAACTTCTATTTTCAGGGAAAGGAGTGGGGGAAGCAAAGCTGACATTTAGAAAGTCAGATAAGGCCTGATGCAGCCATTTCTCGGTGTTGTTTCTGCCTCGTGGGAAGAATGGAGTGAAGGTGGCACAATCTTCAACCCTAGGTGATTTGATTTTCTGCAGGGGAACGGGACTGTCCACTTTGGGTAGAGTGTATGGTATGTGACTATATCTCAATAACTCTGTTTTTAAAAAGTACAGAAACAGCTATACTGTAACTTGTTGAAAAAGGAGCAGGCAGATTTCAGGAGACAAGACATAAAGTTCTGTAGCTGTCATTAGCTACAGAACAGGCTGATGGCCTATGATGCCAAATGGCTGTACTGAGGCCAAGAAGAAATGGAATTGTGGATATTGTTAAGAGTGCAGATGCTGCTGAAATCTAAGTCAGGAAAATAAAAGCTCGGTGGTGGGGGGTACGTCTACTCTTAAATATGATGAAATCTGGGGATTCCAGGGACTGGAAATTTTAAGGAAACTCAAGGATGGATTTTTTGGTTTGTTTTTAATTTAGGTCCCATGCAATACCAAAAGGAGCTGCTGCATGCCTGCATCATCAGATTATATTAAATAATTCTCTCTGTGTGAGGCTTGAGCGAGGTGATCTAAGAGACTGTATTTTATTAGCACTGCACCCACTTCCATTTCGAAGGCTTTCACATTCATTAAACCTCATGTAATTGCCATTACAGAGTTGTGAGTTATGGAAAGCCAAAATCAAGAGCCTCATTTCATAACTGGAAAAAGTTGAGGTTTGAGGAAATTTTAAAACTTGCCTAATGTCCCAAGGTGAATTAGTAAAGGATTATAACTAGAACTCAGTTTATTACTCCTTTAATGTGTGCCTCTTAAGTAATCTCTGCAGAGAATTCAGAAATGGGCAGGTTATCCTAGGAAACTACTCATCATTTTAAACAAATTTTTTGGCTTGATTCCTAAACCATAGTTGATCTATTTAAACCATGATTGGCTTCTTCTGGTTATCTCAAGAAGCGTGTACAGCCACACCATATCCTTAAGAAGTTGCAAGCTGCAATCTGTAAACTTACATTCCCTTTTCTGAGGTATTGATTTTGCTTTAATGTCTGCCCTTATGATATTGTTTTAATTTAATCATTGTGAGCTTTAAAGGATATGTCTACAACCTAGTAAGGTTGGAAATCTTTGTTTCTTTTGCTTGAAAATTCTTTTTTATTCACCCTTGAAGAAAAATCTATACACTTTATCCTTTATTATAAGGATAAAAATAGAGCCAAGGGGTTGGTTCCAAGACGTGAAAATAAATTAATATTCTTATATCCAGTCATTTAAAAAAGGCTTCAGGCTACGAAACAGATTGTAAACAATTTTCCTATGTGCATCTAATTTTAAATTAAAATCAAGGTCACATTAAACTGGTGAAAGTCAAAACCAATTTAGCTCCTCTGATATCAAACTGGGAGAACATACACTCCTGCTCATCTTCTTTCTATCAAATAAATGCTTTTCAGATAAAGCAAAGACTGTACCATTCAGAAATAAGGAGGTCATACGGCAGACGCCATTTAACACTGTTTGCAAATATAGGAGAGGTTGATTTTGTACATTTTGTAGATTTTGCCCAATACAGACGTGTCTAATAGAATCCTAATTAAATGGAACTTGCATTTAAAACTGATGCCACCACAAATTTGACATGTGAAGTCAAATCACTCAAATGCTCATTTTTAAAGTTTCCTTGTCTGTGTAATGGGTATAATTTAACTTGCTCTGACCACCTCATTAGCCCTAAAAATTAAATGATTTGTCCAAGATTGTGTAGCTAGTGACAGCTATATAACTTTATGCCTTGTCTCCTGAAATCTACCTACTCCTTTTTCAACAAGTTACAGTATAGCTGTTTCTGTAATTTTTAAAAACAGAGTTATTGAGATATAGTCATATACCATACAATCTACCCAAAGGGTACAATCAATGGCTTTTAGTATATTAACAGAGTTGTGCATTCCTCACCACAATCAACTTTGGAAGATTTTCATTACTCCGGAAAGAAAACCCCATACTGGGCGGGCCACGGTGGCTCAGCAGGTAAGAATGCTTGCCTGCCATGCCCGAGGACCCGGGTTCGATTCCTGGTGCCTGCCCATGTTAAAAAAAAAAAAAAAAGGAAAACCCCATACGCCTTAGCAGTTACCTCTCAATCTTTCTTTCCCCAGCCCATCTGTGATGGTTTTGTCTCCTAACACATTCTTTCAAAACACTATAATGGTGTCTCTTCAAATTTAGTGAAACATATATTTGCACCCAGAGTAAAAAGAAATAACACAGATGATCCTAAACAACATCTATGCCAAAAAGTCATTTTATTCAACTTCAGAATACAAGATTCACTGCTGTATTGAAAGAATTATATAACAATATTTTACCTAGTCTCTCATTAAAACATATTAGATTGTACCATCTAACTGCATACCAAGATTGATGATCATAATATCCCCTTAACTGCAATGTTACACAAAAGTTGTGTTGCATTTTCAGCTTTTAAACAGGATAACTGTGATTTCCAAATATCAAAATCGCTCAATGACGTTTGATCATTACATGAAGTTGGTAATTGAAAATAAAAATAGGTATGGATTATCCATACTTACTATTTCTAAATTTTGTTCCTTCCTCTTCTTTTCTGATGCCTTAAAATGAGCCTCCTTCATGTGTTATCTGGATTTCTGAAATGTCTTCCTACCCATTTCCCTATCTTTAATCTCACCACTCTCCAGCTTTTATTCCACATGATGGCCAGCATTATCTTTCTAATATGATTACTTGCCTTACTGTCATTTTCCTGCTTCACAGTCTTCACTAATGCTGCACGGTTTTCAGAATAAAGAAAAAAAATCCCTCACCTCAACCTCAGCAGCCCTCTCTGTAGCCTCTCTCTAGAAGTTTCTCCTCTGATCTTATAAAACTAACTGCAGCTAAGTGGAACCTGGGATAGCTGGCAAGTTAGTTGAAATTTAACCCTTATTCCGTTCTCTCACACCTAATTACATATATTTTGTAGTTAAGTAATTAAATTCAGGCACAAACATTTTTCTAAAGGAATAAACTTCCTCTTCCTCTGCAGCCCATCAGAAATGCTTACCTGAGAACAGGTCTCCCCTTGAGGCTCCTGTAGTGCAGCATAAAGCAGGGCTTCTCAAACTTTATGTGAACACAAATTACCCAAAGGATCTGTTTAAAGTGGACATCTATTTAGGGGGCTGCAATAGGACCTGAAATTCTGCATTTCTAGCAACTCCCCAGGGGTTGCTGCTGCTGCTGGGAACAGACCATCCTCTGAGCAGCAAGCGGAGGAAAAACACAAGGACATATGACCAGGGTTCACACAGGATGGCTTGGATGTAAGGCAATATTTCTGACAGATTGCTCGGGGGGGGGGGGGAACAGGAAAGAACTTGTGAAACCTGTGAAACAAAATATTACACACACATACACAAACAAGCATACAGAAAAAAGTCACTCAGCACTGAATTTTTACCTATAAAATGAGTACACCAAAGTCTTAATCGGTAGTTGTGAGAAGCAAATGAAAACAACTTCTGCAAAAGAGCTGTAAACAAAACTGAAAATGGTATATCTACATTTTTAGAAATAAGTATGGGGCAATACATAGTTTCGGGAAGCAATTTTCATAGTACAGAAAGTACATTTTCAGATTAAAGTGTGGCTTTACAGATAAATCGATCAGATAGATGTATATCTTACTAATGAGGATTTAAATTCGTACGTCAAAGTTTACATGATACATTCCAATTACAAATGATACTTAAGGTTGATAATTCACAAGCTATTTTTTTCATGTTTCTATCTTTAGAAAAATCTTACTTTTTCTGTGTTTATTGAATTATATATGCAATACAAAGACTTTCTTTCTGAAAAGACACCTATGCTTGCAGATGTCTGAACATTAAAATCAAAGCCAGTGGCCAGGACAAGAGGCAGGCTCGGAAGCCCTGGAGAGAACACTGCAGTTTCCATCTGCCGCAGGATGACCTTCCTGGGGCGGGGGGGGGGGACTGACCTCTGGGGCAGAGAACCAGCCACTGCACAGCCAATCTGCAAAGCCAGTGAAAGGTGATTTTTGCACTGGTTGGTGTGTTCTTAACTCCTGGAACTCAGTAAGATCTCCAGCATATTGTAGCTGGATACAAACTTAAGGAACAGACAGGGCAGGGACCAAATCCCACAGATAACACTTTAAAATATTAAAATTACAGTGTGAAGTAATACTGGATAAAAGAAAGAAAGAAACATGGAAATGCTGGCCCATCCAAAGGAACAGGTTAAATATCTAGTAACCATCAACAAATAAGACAAGATTGGACATTCTGGACGTACCGTACAAAGACTTTAAATGAATGACCCTCAATATGCGCAAGAAAATAAAGGAAAATTCAGAGAAAGAACTAAAGGATATCAGAAAAGTAATGAATGAACAATTTAAGAATCTCCAAAAAGAGAAATAGGAACCAAACAGGAATATTAGATTTTTTTTTTTTTGTATGCGGTATGGCAGGGGTCACATTTCATTATTTTTCCATGTGAGTATCCCCTTACTGCAGCACCATTTGTTGAATTTTTGTTTGTTTGTTTGGGAAGTGCATGGGCCAGGAATCGAACCCAGGTGTCCCACATGTCAGGTGAGAATTCTACCACTGAACTACACTTGCACCCCTAGATTTGAAAATCACTAAAACTGCAATGAAAACTTCCCCAAAGGATTTCAACAGCAGATTGCAGCTGGCAGAAGAATCAGTGAACTCTGAAGCAAGACCATTGAAACAATTCAGGCTGAGGAGCAGAAAGAAAAGTGAACAGATAAAAAATAATGAAGTGACCTGTGGGACACCATCAAGTGTGCCAATATATGTATTATGGGAGTCCCAGAAGGAGAAGAAGGAGAGTAAGTGGCTGAAGGAAAATTTAAAGAAATAAAGGTTATAAACATTGGTGTGCAAATGTCCATCTGTGCCCTTGTCCTTATGTCCTCTGAGTAGATACCTAGCAATGGTACTGCCAAGTCATATGGCAATTCTATACTTAGCTTCCTGAGGAACCGCCAGACTACCTTCCACAGCAGTTGTACCATCTGACATTCCCACCAACAATGGATAAGTGTGCCTCTTTCTCCACATCCTCTCCAGCACTTGTCGTTTTCTGTTTTATATATACGATGGAACACTATGCAGCTGTAAAACAGAATAAAGTTATGAAGTATGTAACAACATGGATGGACGTTAAGGACATTATGCTGAGTGAGATTAGACGGAAACAAAAGGACAAATACTGTATGGTCTCACTAATATGAACTGACATTAGTGAATGAACTTGGAGACTTTCAGTTGGTAACAGAGACCATCAGGAGATAGAAATAGGGTAGATATTGGGTAATTGGCACCGAAGGGATACAGATTGTGCAACAGGACTGAATATAAAAACTCAGAAATGAAAAGCACAATACTACCTAACTACAATACAATTACGTTAAAACACTGAATGAAGCTGCATGTGAGAATGATAGAGGGAGGAGGGCTGGGGGCATAGATGAAATCAGAGGGAAAGATGGACGATAAAGATTGAGATGGTGTAATCTAGTAATGCCTGGAGTGTATAATGATAGTGACTAAATGTACAAATTTAAAAATGTTTTTGCATGAGGAAGAACAAAGAAATGTCAATACTGCAGGGTAGTGAAAATAGATGGTAATTAATATTTTAGAATTTTAACTTCTGTGTGATACTAAAGCAAAAAGATGTTTATTTGGTACAAAATTTATATTTTTACGAGTGCAGTTCCTGATGTGACTTGTGTGTACATCTTAATTGAATATCATAAGTACATGGAACCTTGGGTAGGACATAAGATTTTGTAAGTTTGTTCACAGTGATGCCTCGATGAATCCCAGCATGATTTGAACAGTGAATAAAGGAGTATTTGCAAAGTCCCCTTGGGGGAATGGTGAGAAAGGGGGAAACTTCAACTTCCCCAAGTGGAGAAGTCTTGATATTCTCATAAGCAGTGGGGACGACCAAAGCAATAGGCTGAACCCCCAATCTTGGGGTTTGTTCATATGAAACTTGACCCCAAAAGGATAGGTTAAGCCTACTTGAGATTGGGCCTAAGAGTCACCCCCAAGAGGAGCTATTTTGTTGCTCAGATGTGGCCTCTCTCTCAGCCAACCCGACAAGCAAAGTCACCGCCCTCCACCTGTCTATGTGGGATATGACTCCCAGGGGTGTGGACCTTCCCGGCAACGTGGGACAGAAATCCTGGAATGAGCTGGAACTCAGCATCATGGGATTAGGAAAACCTTCTCGACAGAAAGGGGGAAGAGTGAAATGAGACAAAATAAAGTGTCAATGGCTGAGAGATTCCAAGTAGAGTCGAGAGGTTGTTCTGGAGGTTATTCTTACGCATTAAATAGATATCACCTTTTTAGTTAAAGTGTAACGGAGAGGTTGGAGGGAACTGCCCGAAAATGTAGAGCTGTGTTCCAGTAGCCATGTTTCTTGATGATGATTGCATAATGATATAGCTTTCACAACCTGACTGCGTGATTGTGAAAACCTGTGTCTGATGCTCCCTTTATCTACCTTATCGACAGATGAGTAAAACATACAGAATAAAAATAAATAATAGGGGGAACAAATGTTAAAATAAATTGAGTAGATTGAAATGCTAGTGATTGATGAAAGGGAGGGGTAAGGGGTATGGTATGTATGAATTTTTTTCTGTTTTCTTTTTATTTCTTTTTCTGAATTGATGCAAATGTTCTAAGAAATGATCATGATGATGAATATACAACTATGTGATGATATTGTGAATTACTGATTATATATGTATATATGTTAAGAATGTTTGTGTTTGCTGTTATATTTTTAAAAAATTAAAAAAATATATATTGATGTCATTTAAAAAAATGAAATAAAGGCAAGGCACCACAGTTCTGAAGCTTCTGAACACTCTGTTCTCATCCACTCCTCCTCAGCCTAAGCAGATGACCTAATTTCTCATTTCACAAGGAAAATACAACCTATCATATCAGTACTGCTTCAATTTGCAACCAGCAAATCTAGATACCTACCCCTATCCACAGCCTCTCCATTTTCCCTCCAGTTTATACCAGAAAATCTCTCACTCTCTTCCACGTATTGCTAATTCTCTCCGTCCGAGTTCTTTCTAGACAATATCCATCCACCCGCCACCACCTCCACTTTTCCTGGAACCTCACTGAGCACCACACCAGCTTGTGGACCCATACTTTCAGCCCCTCCCTCTCCATTGTCTCATTCCCATTACTATTTTTAAATGCTTACTTTTTTCCTATCTTTTTAGTGAGTAAACAAAGTAACAATCAAAGAACCTCTTTGTCATCACATTCCTACCCTTTTAGCCTGTATTATTTATCCCATCACGGCAAAACTTCATCAAGTTATCCATAATGGATGGCTACATTTCCGTCCATTCATGTCAGCCTGATTTCTGCCCCATCACTCAACAGAATTTACTTTCTCCAAAAACACAAACATCACTTCTCATCTGATACCTCACATCTGACCTTTGGCTCTTAATATTTTCCCTTTTCAACTGAAAGCTTTCTTTCTCTGCAGTACTGTACTTTTCTGGGTTGTCCTCCTATGATTCTGTAAGTTCCCCGTTCTCGTTGCAGGCTTCTCGACTCTCATTGATGTTACTCAAGTACTGCATTTGGCCTTCTACTTTCCTCACCCTACGTAATAAATGAACGTAAGGACCACATGGATACAAGTATGGGATGTAAATCACAAAGCACATGTCTTGTTTTGCTTTTTCTTGAACTTAGATTCAAATATTCTATTACAGATCAGACATATCTGCTTAGAGATTTCACCGTTGCCTAAACCTACTTGGTCCAAAAAACGAACTTATTTCCCCCACATGACTTTGTTAATATCCATCTTCCCTTTGGGAATAAATGGTGTCATGATTCAGCTCCATTCCAGAAAACATAATTGCATTCCTGAAGTCTCTCTCTCCCTACAAAAAAATAGCAAACCAATCATTAAGTCTTTGCATTTCTCAAATATGTCTTCCTGACTTCATCCCCACTGCCCCTCTTTAGTTCTGGCTGAAATGACCTAACCCTTAGATTACTGCTCCTAAATGCTCCCCTTGTTCCCAGCTGTGCTTCCTCACTGTGCAATGTGATGATCTTTGCAAAAGGCAAATTGGATAATGTGATTTTCCCTAGTGAAACCCTACTGTGGCCCCAAATTCCTCCCAGAGTTATTGATTTAGCTTAGAAGGTCTTTCATGGACTGATCACGCCTTCTTTTCTAGCTTCACCTCATGTAACTTTCTCCCTCACATTCTAAGAAACAGTCATAATGATCTTCTTAAAGTCTCTTAAACATATCATGCTCTTTCCAGCTGCCACACCTTATCAGACTTTGTTTTGTCTGCCTAGAGCACATCTCTCCTTCCTCCCTTCCCCAAACTCTCTTCCCGTCTAGATAAGATTTAACTCATCTTTCAGGTGTTAGTCCAACTGCTGATGCACGAACTTCACAGTCAGCCCGGGCTGACACCAGCATCTCTCAGTGCATGGACCTTAGACAAGGTGACTGTCCTCTCCAATTCTGTGACCTTACGTTTTAAGTGAGGATAACAGCACTACACACCCTAAAGAATCATGTAAACATTAAATGAGATAATGCTTGTGACGTGCAATCGTTCAATGAATGTTAATTACATGCTCCTGGGAAGCCTTCACTGGCCCCAGAAATTCGTTTTGGATCAGTGTCCTACATGCCCCCACTGTTGCCTAGACTGCTCTTCTCGTTGTCCTCACTCCATAGAATGACTGTTCCTATTTTCCTGTATCCCCCACTACACTGAACATCTGTCAGGGTTCACACGGTCTTCATTCTATTACTACTGCATTCCAGACACCCGGCGCAGAGAGAAGCCTACAGCGACACCAGCTGAGCATTAGTTCAGTGAGGGAGGGTGGACGTCAGATGTAAAAGCAAATGTTTCCGGCAGCATAGGCTGTGCCCTTTTCAAAGCACGATGCTGCTTCCTAAAAGAACGATAATCACAGCATGCACGCGTGCGTATCATCTGAACCAGTCAACGCTAATCTGCAACGTTAAGTTCAAAATGCTAGCTAACATTGTAAACATTTTACTAAATGTAAAGTGAAAATAATTTTATACTTAAATCTTTTGACAAATCCCTAAGTGAACATATAAAAAGAAATATAAAATGTTTACTTTGAAGAGAATTTTCACTTTGAACAAGAGAATTATGAACTATTGCTGCCAGGTTAATAATTTCCACTACCTACTTTGGCTATTTTAGAACTATGGGGTGAAAGCTACAGAATTCTACTGATGTTTCTAGTAAGATGACACAAAGCCTATTATAAATATATCTTAAACATAAGGCGGATCCCTTTCCCTGGACCTATCTGTCACTCCAGTCACTTTCACAGGCACAGTATGTGCAGCGGTTACTAAGTCCTACCAACCCCTGAGCTCTCGTAACGTGAGGGTTGGTGCAAACTGTGCACCTGGGTGAAGGATGTCTATATGAGAAACTCCATACGTGGAAACCCTGTTCAGGTGAAAGGTTTGAAAAACGGATTGTTCTTCCCTTCCTAAGGTGAAGTACAAAGCAATATATACCTAACCAGTAAACGGATCCTTTAAGAAAAAAAATAAGGTACATGTCCTTTGGGATTGAATTTAGAATAATATCTGAAATCTCTGACCCAGTTATCCTTCCTCTGGAAATTCACTGGTAGAAATAACCTGAAAGAAGAGAAAGCCAAACACACAAACATATTTATTCTAATATTTCTTAAAATAGGAAAAACGAGAAGCTATCCATGTACAACAAAATCAGGAAAGAGCTTAGTATATCATGTTAGGTCATATAAAACCCTTAAAATTAAAATTATGAATGTATCATAAGCACTTTTCATGTTCTCCATGTCAAATAAAAAGTAGATTTTATATATATATTGATTGAAGTTATATGGAAACTATATATTTGCATTAACAAGGAATAGAAAAGAACACAAAAAAGTGAAAGTTATTTATTAGAATTATAAAATTTTGAATTCTTAATAAATTCTGTGACATATGCATATTTTTGTGATAATTGCCCCATTAAAAAGTTCCCCAAATGTAAAACCCAGTCCTAGAATTTTCTTGATATCATTTCTTATGAAAAAAAAAAATTGCTTGCATGTTGTCTCCAAATAGAAAACTTTTTTTAAACTTTTATAAACTTTATTTTGGCCTAATTTGTTTAAATCAAATTATTCTCTCTGTATTTCATATGCCTAAACAATAAAATTTAATTAGGAAAACTGATTTCAATACCACTTAGACTTCACAAGTGACTGACCAACAGTTTATGTTGCATGAAATATTCTTCTTTATTTTGATTTTGTGACATGAAGAATATGTAGGATTCTAGATAATACACATGTGTTCTTAGAGTCCCATCTAAGTTATTATTAGATACATGTTCTTGAAATGAATTATTTCCAAAAGAGGCCATCAGATAAAAAATTGAACTCAAGGGCAGACTCTGAAGCCTACTTACTAAATTGCGGTGCAGATAGTTACTTAACATCCCTGTTCCTCAAACTGCTCACCTGAAATACTGTCATTATGGTTAATAATAATATTTCTCACATACAGTGGTTGTGGTATTCAGTGTGCTTTCCGATGCTAAGAACTTCGAACAGGACTGGGCACATAAGTACTACACAAACTTTGCTATTAGTAACATCAACACTCAGCTTGAATCAGAGCCAAGTTTTATACAACATTTTTCTTATCTAAAATACTCCTACAATACAAGCAGAAAGTAAGTTTTAGGCAGTTTTCCTAAGAGAAAATTCTAGAATTCCTTATCTTGACTTTTTGACCCTGGGCAGGTCGCTTATTTCTCTGAGCATCAGGTTCCTCACTAATAAAACAGGATAAACACCTACATTATACATTTTAGATGGGATTATAGGAGACATACAACAGAATTCAATTCAATTCACTGCAACTTATTCTCTTCTAAATTTTACAAAGCCTGGAATGGTCTCTAACACACAGTAGATGGTTTACAGATTTTTTTTTTAATTGGTCATATAGTACAAAAACAGAAAAACACCTTCACCAAAGGATGAAGAATTTAATTTATAGAAAATAACCTCACAGACAAACTTGCCTTAAAATAAACATCGTGTGTTGTCATTATCTCCTACACACTGAAAATACTCACGAACCTCTTCAAAGCACTGATAGGAAGAACTGTGGCCATTAACTGATTTAAATCTAACTTCAGAGGAAGCAATTAACCCCCCAAATTCAATGGTCCTTGAAGTCAGAAGTATTAAGATTTCGTCATCTTGCAAACCAAACTTTCAGGAACAATTATGTCTTTAAGTGCTGATTTTCTAATCAAGAAAAACTGGCATATTCCAGCAAGTCTAGGCTTCAGCCAAAGCAGTATGGGAAGCATCCAAGAATATTGTAGAAAGGCATTACATTAAAAACAAGTAAATAGGTACCCTTCACATGCAGTCTAAGAGAATGATCAGACCCTAAACCTATTGATAAAAAAAATTTAATAAGCACTAGTAATCCTCATTCAAAAGTTGCCTATTTTAAAATTCTCACTGAACGATGAAGCAAAAACAGGATAAAGCGAAATATTTTTGAAAAAGTTGATTAGGGAGTAAGGCTTGCCAGTCAAGTACAATAATGTCTCACAACACAGATATCATATCATTACATCGTGATCTTTTCATGGTAAAATAACACTTTCAAGCACTTTGAATGCCCTAGACTAAAAAACTCATAAAACAAAGGTATCCTTCTAAAGGTATATCTCAAATTTAAGCAATTGTTATTGTTATTGTTAATCTTAGAATTAAAATCAACAGCTTCGAAATGTAACTGGAAAGAGAATGTATGAAGCCACAGTGCTGTAAACGATGTCTTTTCAGAATGCAAATGAAGACGGCTTTTGTTGGCTTCTAGGTTTGAATTAATCATCAGAGAAAAAGTCACTAAAACTGTCCTAGGGGTAGAGACAGGTGCCTCAATAGAAAAAGTCAGAAGCCAGCATTAATAAAGCAGCATATGTATGTGTAAAGCGACCAACTTCAAGCAATATAAAAATATATAAGTATTTCCAATGGCTAGGCATCATGCTAAGCTCTGTCCATACACTTTCTTATTTCAATCTACAAAGCAACCCTATGAGGTCTGGCCTTATATCTGCATTTTATAAATAAGAAAACAGGGTCTCATAAGAAAAAAAAACAAAAAACACCTGTATATACAGAGAAGCATACGTAGTTGAATGACTTGCCCGGCATCAAATGGGAGGCTAGGGGTACAAACAACAATCAAATTCAAGTAATTCCAGGGCTTATAATGCTAAACACTAAGAGGTGTTGAATTTATGCCAGTGGTAAGGTGCCTACAGTTAAAATTTTTCTATAAAGAACTTCAATTTTGTGGATAAACTGTTGAACTGTGTTGCTACATTATCTTCTAAAACTTTGGCACATTAAAAGAAAATGTGTTTGACAGAAATACCATCCTCTTTTATGGTTGAGTCCTCTTTGGAGTAACATATTCAAATCGTCACCAAATAAGCAGTATAAAATATAATTTTAAACAATTTCTTAAAAATAATAACATTTAAAGATTTTAAGGAAATAAATTTTGCAAATTAAAAAATTCCCAAGAAAGGTCACGTGCTAGTTTAAAACTGTTATGAACCCCAGAAAAACCATGTTCTTCTTCCTAATCCAATCTTGTGGGGGAGACCCTACTGTTTGGGGTGGAAACTCTGATTAGACTGTTCACACGCAGATCTGACACACCCAGCTGAGGGTGTGACTTTTCGATTAGATGGAGACGTGACTCCTCCCATGAATGGTGGGTCCCGATTAGTTTACTAGAGTCCTTAAAAGAGCCAACACAGGGAAACATTTTAGAAGAAAGCTTAGACGCAGACATTTGAAAATGCTTGGAGTGCCGTAGAGAGAGCAGACACCTAGAGATGGATGCTTGGAGATGCAGAGCCCAGCAGACACTGTTTTGGGCTTTCCCACGAGATGCTCAGCAAGCCAGAACCCAGAGTTTTGCTGCAGAGAAGCTAAGTGAAGGCTTCCTTAGAGAGGAATCAGATGCTGGGAACAACGGAACTGGGAACAAGGACCAGCAGATGCGAGCCATGTGCTTTCCCATGAGACGAGGAAAACCAGACCCCATTTGGCCCTTTCTTCAAAAACAAGGTATTTTTTTCAGGATGCCTTAGTTTAGACATTTTTAAGGTCTCAGAACTGTAAACTTGTAACTTAATAAATCCCATTTATAAAAGCCAAACTATTTCTAGCACATTGCGTTCCGGCAGCTTTAGTAAACTCAAACTGGTCATATCACTCTTACCTCTAGGAAATCAAAATTCTGCATATTTTAAGTATGTGTGTCTCTGCCTAAAACTGTCCTCATGTAGTATATTACATGAAATATAAACCAGTGTCATCATAGAGAATGTTATCCAACTTTTGATTGTGAAATAGCTATAGTTTTACAAAGGGACAGTGTGTCAGATTTCAGATGTGATATATCTAATAGTAAATGCTAGCCGGTCCCATTTCCTTGTTCTTCCTGAATGAACCACCACACTAATTGCCCAGTTCTTTCCACACACTGGCCTTGGCAAGGCAAACAAGAATGCAGCTGAGACTTAATGTCTGTGCGGTTACCCCAGGAGATGAAATGACACAGCTCCGATTCATTGGTTTACTGTCTTCCTTTGTCATCATTATTCTCAATCAAATCCCACCAGGCTATGAATATGTGATCATGGTCTTCAAAGGTAGCCCAGGTCATGGAAGCTGGTCTAGTGAGGCCGAGGACAAGGAATTGAGATGAAGCCCTGACACCCAGAGTCAGAACTCACTAGTAAAGGAACTCATCCAGTAAGCCTGTATGTGCCCATGAAAATGAGCCTGGGCGTTTACATGTGTGGGCAGATGCGAAGTTTTTAGATATAAACGCAAAATCTATTTTCTAGTGGGAATTACTGAAAATTTAAATCAGAAATCCAATTCTGCTATGAAAGAACTTAGCCACTTAGCGTGATGCCAAGCACCTCAATAAAAACTTTCTCTCTCTCTGTTTCCTTGAGGAAGGAATTAATTTGATGCAAGCATTAATCCAATGCCTTCCATGTGTGAGGCTCTTTGGCATCTGCTTTTCTCAATGCCACATAAGGAATGGGAAGCACAGATATTCCAAACTATTTCACTCTAAGATCTACTCAGCCTAATTTTGCACAATTACTCAGGTGAAAACTCCCAAGGGGGCCCTGGTCCTTCCTTTCTCTCACACTCTTCATCCAATTCAATACCAAACCCTGTTAATCTCTACTTTCAAAATGCATTACATTTCTTTGCAACATTGCCTCCTATCAGCAAATTGTATTATCCTTCTCATTAACTATGGAAATGCCTTGTCATAGATCTCTCCTACCCACCTTCAACCCTGTTTAGAGTCTACGCGATGCCTAGGAACCAGAGTGATCCTTTCAAAGCCTACGACAGAGGACCTCACATCTCTGCTCAGCATCTGTGGTTCCCATCGCATTCAGAATATATACCAGTATATTTACAATGGCCTTTCAGGATTGGTCCCTGGTTACCTCTCTGGTCTTATCTTCTATTACTTCCTCCAACTCTGTGGAGTAACTTCATATTCCTTCAAAATATAAGGCACATTCCTACATCTGGGTATCTATACTCAGAGTTGTCAGCCTAGAAGGCTCTGCACTAGATTCCTCACGTAATTTAAGTCTCTAATGGATTATCACTATAGAGCATCTTCTCTGGCTACTTTAAGTAGAAGTCTCTGTCATTGTCTTTGTCTTCTCGTCCTAATTTTTTAATATAGCACACATTACCACTTGTATATGCATATATGCATATACGTAATGATAGATAAATACAGAGATATACATTTGCTGTTTATTTCACCTCACTAGAATTTAAACTCCATAGTAACAGGAATTTATGTCTTATGTAGACACCACTAAATTAAAAATCTGTTTAATGAGCATATGCTTTAGGCATGCTGCTGCTATCACCATGTACCATCCTTCAATGTACTTTGCACTCTGACCAACTCTGGCGCAGGCACAGATAAATCCTTTTTCTTTCGTCTGCCTCCTCCCCCAAATAAACTGAGATAGGCATGCATTTTTTAAAAAAACTTTTGGCTAAGTAACTGACGTTCCTTGCTTTCACAATCACTTGCAGTCTCTCTCCAGTGTACTTTGTATTTTCACACAAAGCACAGTGTATTGAATCATATTCATAGTCCACTGTGATTGCTCTCATTAAAGTTATAATCTCTTAGATTTTGCATTAAAAAGTCTCAGATTTCACATGAAAAGGTCTATTTTTACCTCTTCTATTTAAAACCTTTATGATATCTCACATTATATACTGTTCTATTTTTCTATCTCTTCCCACTCTTACCACTCTGACTGCTGCTGCTCAGTCTCTTCAAGGACCTCTCTTCCTACTTCTATCCATCAACCATTAGTATTCCCTAAGACCCCATGCTTGGCTTTATCTTCTTGCCCACCCTGCTGGGACAATCGCTACGTAATCTCACATATCTGCACAGCTTTGACTTCCAAATGCCAAATACTCTCTTTTGGCTCTTCCATTCTGAGCTCCTTGAAAAATGGGGCCATGTCTTACCCATTTCTGAATCGCTAGCTTTTAGCACAAGATTTTGGCACACGACGATGGTAAACAAATACTGGCTGAATGAGTGATAGCTCCCTAGTCACTGCACAGCTCTAAGTGAGGCCACTTCTAAATTTTCAGAACTGTAGCTCTACCTACCTATTAAGCATGCTGTCTTGACCAGAAGAGTCTCTGAACATTTAAGACACAACACACTCAACAGCTAAGTATATACTTCCCCATCTCTTCTTTCTCACCCTCTAGTTCATCCCCAAATAGTCCTTTTCTTCAATATTGTACATATTACAAAGAGAAATCCACACAAGCTAGAGAGCTGAGAATCACTTCTATTCCACAGCCAAGCATTTCCAATATTCAACTTCTATAGGTTCTTTCTTGTAATTATCTCTTCAGCAAGTCCTCCCTCAATTAATATTGGTGTAATTATCTCCATTCACGTCCCTATTATTTCTTGCCAGGTTTACTGCAATGGCTTCCTAACTGGCCTCCCTGCACCTATTTTCACCCTACTAATTTTCCTCATGGCTGTGTTTTACTTTGTCACTGTTCTTCAAAGTAAATCTAACTATATAGGAAGGATTCCTACAGGCCTCGTAAAGCTTATAAATCACCTTGCTAACATATCTCATAAACATGCTGAGGAACCCACAGGATGAGGACCCTACCTCTTCTTTAGTCGTCTTTCCTGCCTCTTTATTGCTTTCTTATATCTCATAACTGTCTGCTCTCTAGCAATTTTCCCATTTGTAGTCCCTCAAAAGTCAAAAACCCTAACTCATTGCATATGCTAGTCTCTCTGCTTGAAGCACTCTCTGCCCACTCAGTGATACTGAAAACCTGGTCAAACATCATTTTTTCTTGGAAGCTTTCCTTTCTTTGTGCTACTGTCAGGCCCTTTGTGCTGTTCTCTCAGCATACCACACGAGATCACAGCATAAGCCCATAAAGGCAGGAGCCCTACAGCTCTGGTTTACCATTACATATACGGAGCTTAGCAGGACTTGTATCTACAAAATACATATCAAATATTTCTTGAATAAACCAGTTTGCTATCAATTGTTTACTTTTCTGTCTTCTCATCCCAAGTGGCTCCTCAGTGACAAGAAAGGTTAGTCATCTCATTATTTCCAATGAATGAAACAGACCACATATTCATTTTGATGTTTTATTCATTCAACTTAGAAAAAGCAAAATATGTGTAGGCAATTATACATATGTATATATCTAATATAAATTATATCTTTCTAATCTTAAAATACCCGGAGTTAAGCCAAGAAGCCTGTAGTCCAATTAGAGAAACGGATCATTGCCTTGTTGCCTAAATTACCAAGTCTAGTCTAAAGGACAGAACAAGACTCTTTGCCAAGCACACGCATGTCGGATTCCAAAGAATGATCAACTGTTTCCTCACTTATATTATCAACTCTGCCCACACTGGGGAATTGTAACCCCTGATGCAATGAATACCCTCAGAGATGCCACCCAATTTATTCTTACTTGATTGTAAGCACAAAATGTGAAGGCAAATTAATGAAAATACTATAATGAGGAACAAAGTGTTAGAGCAACAGAGAAGGCAAAGAATAACTCCAGTGGAGGAAAGTACTGCCCAAAGGAGGTAGTGTTAGAATAGGGGGGTTGAGTGATGCTAATTTCAAAAGTCCAGACCAAAATCAATAAGGAATCAAGAGAAACATTGATAAGCAGGGGCTGTTCTCTGGGAAGAGTAATTATTTGTCATCATGAGGATATAATCCTCCTACAATACATTTTAGGTTGAACAATTGGAATATATCTATAATTTGATATAAAATAATCAGAACGTCTCAGTGTAATATTTCATTTCCATGTGTATTAATTTGTAAGGGCTGCCATAACGAATTACTGAAACTAGGTGGCTGTTCTAGTTTGCTAGCTGCCGGAATGCAACACACCAGAGACGGATCGGCTTTTAATAAAAGGGGATTTATTTTGTTAGTTCTTCAGAGGAAAGGCAGCTAACTTTCCAATGAGGTTCTTTCTTACATGGAAGGCACAGGATGGTCTTCTCTCCAGGCCCCTGGGTTCCAAAAACTTTCCCCGGGGTGACTTCTTTCTCCATCTCCAAAGGCCTGGGCTGAGCTGCAAGTGCTGAGATGAGGAATGCCGAGCTGCTTGGGCTGTGCTACATTGCGATCTCTCATTTAAGCACCAGCCAATTAAGTCAAACATCACTCATTGCAGCAGACATGCCTCCTAGCCGACTGCAGATGTAATTGTCAACAGATGAGGTTCACGTACCATTGGCTCATGTCCGCAGCAACAAGACTAGGTATGCTCACCTGGCCAAGTTGACAACTGAATCTAACTAACACAGTGGCTTTTATAACAAAAATGTATTCTCTTACAGTTCTGGAGGCCAGAAGTCTGAAATGAAGATGCTGGCAGGGTTAGTTCCTGCTGGAAGTTCTGAGCAAGAATGTGTTCCATGCCTTCTTCTAGCTCCTGGTGGCTTCAGGCAATCACTGGTGTTTACAGACTCTGCACTCCAATCTCTGCCTCCATTTACATCAGCTTCTCCTCTATGTCCACTTTTTCTCCACTTTCATAAGGACACTTGTCTTTGGATTTAAGGACAACCTTAAACCCAGGTGATTTCATCTGGACACCTCTAACATCTTCAAAGACTCCTTTTCAAACAAGGTCACATTCGCTGATTCTGGGTGGACACATCTTTCCGGCAGGCCAGCATTCAACTCACTGTACCATGTAACACTCTTAGCTAAGGTTCCCCACGCAAAATTCGCTGTAGAAATGCATGCATTTACTTACGAGCTCATTGGTCTACCAAGTTATTTGAAAGAGAAGGGGAGGGGAGCCAAGGGAAGAAATTAATTCTATCTGTAGATGAGAACAAGCCAGAGCCCAAGGGGCAAAGGGTGTGGGGAGAGCGCTGTAGCGCGTTATTACCTCATTACAATTGTGGTAGGAAAACAGGAAAAAGTGTGGACTGGACTAAAATCAGGGGTGGAGAGAAAATTCATCTCCCCAGGGGAACTTACCCTCACAGTCTTGGACTATTTTACTTATGAACAGGGAGTGGACTAGGGGCAGACTGCCTAGATAAAGCCCAGGTTGGTCATTTATTACGTCTTGATCTTGCACAGTTTATTCATTTCTCCAGTTTCTTCATCAGTAAAATCAGAGCTATCATGATGCCTATTAATTAGATTATTGTGAGAATTAAAGAATTAATATTCATACGTGTAAGCATTTAGAACAGGGCCTGATATAATAATAAGTACTACATAAATGCATGTGTTAAATCAAATAACCTTATCTATCATTTTTAAGATGATAAATGAACTGAAAACATGACTTTCCATAATATGCAAACATTCAAGAAACTACACCTAGTGGCCATTCCAAAGGAGAGTGTGGAGAGAATGTCAGCTTTCACATCATCTCTGCCAGGTTTATCTGGATTGAAATGTGCCCTTTTCTCAACCTCATACATCTTACCAGGCAAACACAGTTTCATACTCTTCCTTCCAAACAAATGACTATTCCTAAACCCACGTCATATAGAAGTCCTAGAGCCCTCACTGCCTAGAACCCCTAAATATTTCTATTATACCCTAAACACTGTAAGCTGCACACCCCAACCTCTACTAACTAATAAAAATAAAATCAATCTTGTAAATGTGACCTCTAGATAGATGCATATACATCAGGATTGCTGCTTGATAATTTTTCAAACATACCACAAAAACAATTATTCTTTTTATGAGCATAAATTCTGGAGATACACTGAGTTCAAAAACTGGCTGTGATTTACCGGTTATGGGATTTGGACTTAACTTGTCTTTGCTGTGTTTTTCACATATGTAAAATAAGGATAATAACAGCACACGCATGTTTGTAAGTAAAGCATTTAGAATATTACCTGGCAAACAGCAAGTGCCATGTAACTATTTGTTACTGTCCTTACTATTGTTATTCTGGATAACGCACACAGACCACACCCCTCCCCCGATACCTTTGAGAAATCATACTCTGCTCTTAAATAAATGGCCAAATACAGAATGTAGTCTGTTCACTTTCATTTATTTTAAATGCTGTCATGAAGGAAAAGCTTAAAAAAAAAAAAAAGGAAAACATTTTAAAATACTACATTATACCATTTTAATAAAATGTCTAACAAATTTGAAAAGTTACTTAATGAGCAGGCAGTTTTAGCATCTATGATAATTATTGTCAATCATTTAATCATCATAAAAATAATGCAGAAATCACTAACATTCACCACTTTAGGGCATGCATATGTAAATCACTTTGATTTCTCCAAGACCATCAAGCTTGCTGTAGGGAAACTTATGATGCAAATATGAAATGGCAAATTTCTTCACAATAATTCTTCAACATCTCTTAGGAGTTTATTATGCAAAGAGAACAGTATCCTAGTTATTGAAATAAAATCGTGTATCTTTTTATCACCAGCCATTCAAACACAGGAAAGCAAGCGGACACCAACTGTTAACCTATCTCTTAGAAGCTCTTAATTTCTCCTTAAAAGCTCTGCTGTTACAGAAAGATGCAAAGAAGTCATAATTTGGAAGTTTCTGTGCATAATAATAATCTTCTTGCAGAGAATAAGGAAATGATTTACTTACTGGTTTTGTCCCCAAAGACGAACTTGGAAACAACCAGTGCTAAAATAATCATGGAATAATTTACATTCTCCACTCTTGTTATTTAACTGGAAAAAAATTTCTGAAAGGGAAAGTGATTAAATCACTTTAAGGCAGTAATCACTAAAAGTTCATTATCAGCACTCTCCTGGTTTGGTATAATTTACATAGTGAAAAGAAGGAAATGAGCCATTAAAAGGCCATTCAGTGGATCAGAGGGCAAAGCAGGTGAGTTTTCTCCTGGCTAGTTTTAAATTACTTTACTAAAGCATCTACACAGGTGCAGTAAGAATAACAAAGAAAAGCACCTTTAGGAAAACAATCACTTAGTCTATATTCTAGAATCCAGTTGTGATAGGCTAATTAGGGACCCACCAAAGATGCCTACACCTTAAGCCCTAAAACCTGTGGATATGTTACCTTCTATGGCAAAAAGGCCTTTGCAGATGTGATTAAATTAGAGCTCCTGAGATGTGAAGATTACCCTGGATCGTTCATGTGTGTGCAATATCATCACAAGGTTTCTTATGAGCCGGTGACAAGAGTGTCAGAGTAGAAGAGAGAGCTGAAGATGCTGCGCTGCTGGTTTTGAAGATGGAGGAACAGGCCAGTAGCCAAGGAATCCAGGAGGCCTCAAGAAGCTAGAAAAACAAAGGAACTGATTCTTACCTAGAGTCTCCAGAACGAACACAGCATTGCCAATACCTTCCTCTTAGTCCTGCGAGACCCATTTTGGACATCTGACCTCAAGAACTGTAAGATAATAAATTTGTATTGTTTTAACCCACAGAATTTGTGGTAATTTGTTACAGCAACAATAGGAACCCAAATCCAGGTTTACTCTTACACACGATTGTTTAAGTTGTACCTTGTGTCCTTCCACCAGATGAAAAGGCACATTTCTTTTAGAATTCCATCACCCTTGAAAGGAACGATCTTCTACCTTTTTTTTTTCCTATCTGCAAGGGTTTCTCAATAATCAATCATCTTTTATTTCCTTCTACCAGAGAATAGTCTAAACAGAAAGAAAAACGACCCGCAAGGACTTAATTCAAGGTAGACATGTCTGTTTTGTTATTCTACCACTTTTCCAAGTCTTCTCAAATTCAGCGCTAGCACCAACAAACAAGTCTGTAACAGATTAAAAGAATTAATCACAATGTAACTGTCAAATGTTTAAGAACAGACCAACGATAATACTCAACATAAATGAGCAGAAAATTTTTCTCAGTTTCGCACCTTAAACAAAAACCACCTCATTTCTGAAATACTCTCGATGTCAAATATCAAGACAACAGATTGGTTTTTACTCACTAAAGACAGAATGCTAAGACAGATTACCAAACCAGTTTTCCTTAAAACATATTTCAGGGATCTATAAACTCCTTTAGGTTTAGGGCTAATTATAACTACATAAAAGAGGATTCTTCTACCTCTGTAGATATCGTAGCCCTTAACCAATAATTTACTTGGCTTTCAATAAAATACATTAGCAATTTTAAGCATTAAGTAAATTGTTACCTTGTCAGGGGACTTTTGTAGAATAAAATCTAGGGCTAGACTGATAACAGAATAACATGAAATAATGTAAACCACAAGGTTTTGTTATGCTGATATGCTTTCCCAAGATGTACCAGTCTTGAATATTTTATCTACCTAATTATGACTAAAATTGGGTCTATTTTATTGAAATAGTTATCAAGTGCTAGTTATACAACAGAGATGAAAAATAAAACACTTGCACAAAAGGAACTTAAAACATTAGCGAAAGAGAGCATATATAAGTAAAAATGGTCCAAGGAAGAAAACTATAACTTTCATATGTGAAGAGAGTTCAGGAAGAGGCACTCCATAGCGCTCGAGTGAGGGTGGCACGTGAAACTACAGGGCTGCATGGCCCATGTATCTTTTTTTAATTATAGTAAGTGCGACAAAAATAGGCCAGAGAAATACTATAGACAGACAACAATGATCAAAAAAAAAAAAACAAAAAAAAACAATTTAGCTGGAGTTGGAGGCAGATTTATGGTGGAGCTAATGTAGCTTAAGATTCAGGATCTGTTTCTTCAACTCAGAGGGTGCTAGTATTAGGTTCACATGACCATATACTCCTGTACAACTGGGAATCCCTGGATGTTTTAACTGCCACCAATTAAGACCCATGTCTCTTTTCACTCTGACTCCCCCCCCTTTATATTATATTAGACTGCTCATGGACATTTTGAGGATGGCCTTAAGGAGATTGAGTACAATATGTTTTCCCTAAGTTCAGTGGCATATCTATTTTTTTATGATTTGCTGTCATTTCTATGAATAATTAATTTATTGCTGGTTGTTGATGGGTGGAAACGTCTGCCGGGAATCTCCCTACCGCCTTCTCACATGCTGCTTTAGTTTCCCAGGCTGCGGAAGCAAATACCATGCAAAGGGTTGGCTTAAAACAATGGACATG
>PVIY010030034.1:0-31400 GCA_004026745.1 Myrmecophaga tridactyla
CTTATATTTGTGTGCTTTGTTTTGGCTATCATTCCTCTGAGTTCCCATTCAATTTTTTCCATCTTTTTTACCATTTGCTGTTTTGAGTCTTCAAAGTCGGTTATTTTGTCCTCTATATAACTTATTCTTTCTTCTGTCGCTTCAAATCTGGTTTGTATGCCTCTAGTATATTCTTTATTTGGTCAGCAGAGTCTTTAATCTCTATGATAACCACTATTTTCTATTTATTTATTCTTTCAAATTCCTCTTTATGCATTTCTACTGTCTTCTTGATCTCATTTATGTCATTTGCTATCCAACGTATTTCATTAAGTAGAGTTGAATGAACATCTTTGATTAGTTGTTCCAACGTCTGTGCCACCTCTGGCATTTTAAATTAGTCATTAGGCAGGGCTATATCTGTCTGCATTGTGATATGCTTAATGATCTTCTGTTGTCTTTGTTGCATGTAAATATCTTGATTGATTTACTTTGGGAATTGATTATTTTCAGTAGTCTAAAGCCTTGTGTCTGGGGCTGCCTGGACAGTGGGGAATGGGAATGGGTGTGTGGTGTGTGGGGTGAGTTATCGGTCATGGGGCTGCGCTGGTGAGGGTAGGGTGCCTAAGGAACATGGCCTGGCTTACTTTCTAGTCCTGAGCTCCTGTCTGTGCATTTCTGTGGGCTCCACACCTCTGCACTTCTGCACCAGGTTCCAGCTTTCTGCCTCTCACTTCCTCGACCTCTGCAACCAAGGCTGCCCCATCTGGTGCAGAAGGCTCTACCAGGTCAACCACACTCCTGAATCACTGCCTCAGTTGCCCTCCTGTCCCTTCTTTAACTTTTCCACGGAGCAGAGCTAATCTCGAACTACTCTATTTGGCCATCTTCCCAGACGTCCTCCCATATGGTCTCTTTCTGATTCTTCCTGCAGCTTGTATGCCATATCAAAATTACTTTTACTTATAAGGACTCCAGTCATACCAGATTAAGGTCCAGCCTGATTCATTTTGCCTTCATCTTAATAGGATCTTCTAAGATCCTATGAACAAATGAGTCACACCCATAGGGCCGAGGTTAAGACTTGGATATATCTTTGTGGAGGGTATGATTCAATCTACCACAGCCCCCTTCTACTGGTATCCCATCCTTGTTCACCACCAATTGCACAGCTACAGTGGGCCAGGATCTAAATGTATTTCATCAGCTACAAGTTATGGGCCCTCATTACTGGGGGTAAGCAAATCATCCAGTTCTAAAATCCCTTTTCAAAGTCTGCTTTCCAGGACCATTCCTGGCACCATCTGGCTTATAATAAGGTCCCATTCTGAGATTAGAATTGCACACAGAAGGTTAATTGGGAAGTGTTTTGGGGAGGTGCACCTTTCAGGGAGTAAAGAAGAGAGAAAAGTTAGACAGAGGGAGAAGCCGACTTGAAATGTGCTGATAAATAAGGCCTCAGCTGGTCTGAAGGAGAGTGCTGGAGCTGGGATGGCCATTTAGAATTGTCCCAAATTGAGGCAAAGGAGGCTGGCCTTTACTTATGAGGGGCAGTTCCCACAGCTAGGATGATTCCCAGTGAACTTAGCAACCAGCATTCCCAGCAGCTGGTAAATGGGTGCATCCACTTGAAGAGGGAATATGCAGGGGTGGGGGGTGAGGGGGGTGCCACAGTATCCACTCCAGTGGGGCTTCTGTCCTTGGTCCACGTCTTCATCAGGCTGTAGTCCCACTGCTCACGCCAATATCCACTCTTGCCCAAGATGCTTTGGACTTTAGCATTTCTCTTTCTTTTAGCTAACTTCTGTATCTTTATCAGGAAACACAGATAGCTCAAGAAAATGTGGCTTCAGAGCCACAGGAGCTTCTGTGAGGCTGTTCCAGGACCCTGGCACCCCCGGCATTCCATTCCATCGGTCATTCTTACTCTACAGATCCCATTATGTGAGGGCACAAGCAACTCCTGAGAGGTACCAGACTTCCAGAGAGAGTGGGGAGAAGAGCTTCTCTGTTATCAGGTCTCTACATTTACTGTCTCTTTTCTGTGCTGTCCACATGGTGGCCACTAGCCACGTGTGAATGTTGAAGTATAAATTAATTCAAATTAACACAAATTAAAAATCCCATTCCTCCTTTATAATAATCACATCTCGCAGACTCAACAGCCACATGTGGCCAGTGGGTTCTGTACTGGATGGTACAGATATAGAACATTCCTGCTATTGCAGAAAGTTCTACTGGGCAGCAGGCACTATGGTTTCCCACCCGCTTTGGTCTAATCTGGGTGGGAGAGGACACCTTCTCCTCCCTCTTATTTCCTCTCCAACTGTCATCTAATCCAGAGACCAGAGAGAAATTTTCATCTCCTCTCAAATGTGTCTATGCACACATGCATGTAAGGGGGATGACTGTATTGGTTAATAATTCAAAACTCCCAATCCTCATACAAATAAATATTCTATGCACAACTTCCCCATGCTTTTCCTCTCCCATTATTTCCTTGGTGATATCTGTCATTATATCGGCCAGTCTCCCATTAGACTCATGAAAAGAGGAAGGTATTGGTTATACAATGACTTATCAGAAGTGCCCTGTGAAAATACAATTTCTTTCATCATATAGGAAGCTATTAAAATAGACATACATTAATATCCTTTATTATTTGACATGAATGTTAGATTTCATATTGCGGAATATGCGTTTCTTTACCACACTGGGTTCTGTTTAAAAAAATAACAACAGGATCCTAGAATGCTGATCTGGCAAGAGAAAACTGATCTTACCCCAGTGATTTTTCAGAGGGAACATCAGACCTAAATTAATTGGTAAATCAACTCCTAGGAGAATGGGAGGGAGTTTTTGCAGTCAATAAATAAACTTGTCACGCCCAGCTCTCTACTGTAGGGAGCAATTTTATGAAGAATATGTTATCATGCTGCTGCATGTTTTTGTTTCCTCTCTCCTCTTGCACAAAGGGAGGAAATATTCAGGAGAGATAAGAGGAGGAAAGTAGAGGGGCAGAGAAAGGTCCTCCTTACCCCTGCCCCAGAGGAGCTGTAAACATGCAGTTAAGGGACTGTGCCCCTGGAGAGAAGTCAAATCTTGAATGTAAGCTTCGAGAAATTTGTGGAACAAGCCTTCTGTCTTGCCTCAGAATGCAGAGATGTGCATTTTCCTTCAAATGTGTATTTATGTGTATATATATTATATATAGTATTAGAATGTATTCAATTATGAAAGTAATACATGCTCAGTCTAGAAATGGAAAATATAGGTAAGTATGAAGACGCAAATAAAAACTAATTACTGTCCAGAGATAAACATTAAAATTTCTTTCTATTTTATAGCACAGATGCTTTTTTTTTAATTTTACCATATTTGGGAATGTACTGTCCTATTTTTCCTTTCGTACATTATAACATAAGTATCTTCCTATTTCACTAAAATTATTTTACAGTATCATTCTAATGACAACATATTATTCTGTCCTTAAACACACCCTGATGTATTTAACAATTACCATGTTGTCAACCTTTTAAGCACTTTTTTTTCTTGCTCTAAATATACCTGGCAACAAACATATACTTTTCATTTGCTTATCATGAGTCCTTAGGAATGGAATCCTGGATCAAAGAGCATGAACTTCTGTGAATTTGATGCATATATGACCAGATACTCATCAGGCAACACTCTACCTACCGAAACTTCAATAGAGAAGTTTAAACTGTTTCCCACAGATAATGTGGACTGCATGCAAATCAGAGGCTTTCCTTTTTCAGTGCCCTGAACATCCTAAGACAGTTATGTGATACGTGGCTACCAAATTCACCCTTTACCACTGCTCTGTGAAAATGGAGATGGAAATTTTAAGTGGTTTTCTTTCCCAGCTGGCCCTGAAGCTCAGGTCAGTAAAGGGTGTTGGAGAGACATTGCCAAAGGAAAGGGCTTTGCTTCCCTATTCTAGTGTGTGGTTGTTCTGCAGATGCCTGCAGCAGGCACAGCCTCTGCAGCTTCCATGGTACCCAAGGCCAGCAGCTTCCCACGGCGCTCCACCTCTGGGTGCAGTGAGCAGCTCTTCCTAGGATTCCAGAGGGCAGATTTCCAGCACAGGTCTTCATCAATGCCGCCATCCTGTAGCATGTCTAGGCAGCCCTAGAGCAGTGATTCCTATATTCTTTGGCATTTTCTTCTTACTAGCCAATCTCTCCTAGCTCTAATCCACCATTTTCATTAACAAAACTTCACATTAATTTGTCCCTGTTCAAATTTCTTCTGGTGGACCCTGGCTAGTCCAGGGGTAAGGCTGCCCTGCACTCGAACATCTCTCTCTAAGGGGCAAGACAGCTGGAGCCATCAACCAATGGGATCTCGACTCTGGCCCAGCCCCCAAAGACACTGTTGTGGCAGTTTAAAAAAATGCAACTCTGCCTTAGATGTCCTTTTAAGCTTTCAGGTAGCAAAGCCTTATTTATTTATTTTTATTTTATACTTTCTCCTGCTCATCTTTATTTTTTATTATCATAATAGATTTTTTCCTTTTTTTTTTTTCAAAAAAGCAATAAATTTCAAAGCACATCACAATTAGTTCTAGAATAGATTTCAGGGTTTGCTATGGGTTACAATTCCACAATTTTAGGTTTTTACTGTTCCAAAGATCCTGGAAACTATAAGAAATATCAATATAATGATTCAGCAATCATGCTTATTTATTAAACCTGACCTCTGTCTAACTCCACCATCATCTTTGATCTTTCTCCCACTCTTTAGGGGTATTTGAACTATGCCCATTCTAATTTTTTCATGTTGTAAGGGGCTGTCACTAATATGGGATAGGGGGATAAAACTAGTTGATGTTCTGGAGAGGCTGGCCCCTCTGCATCTCAGGACAAATCTGATCCAGGGACCATCTGGAGGTTGTAGGTTTCTGGAAAGTTACCCTAGAGCATGAAACCTTTATAGAATCTTACATAACACCTGAGGCATTCTTTATGATTGGCAGGAATGGTTTTGGTTGGGATTTGGCAACTTGTGATAGGTAGCAATGTCTGAGTTTGTGTAACAGTGACTTCCAGAGTAGCCTCTTGACTCTATTTGAACTCTCTCAGTCAATGATACTTTATTTGTTACACTTCTTTTCCCACTTTTGTTCAGGATGGCATTATTGATCCCAAGGTGCCAAGGCCAGGCTCATCCCTGGGAGTCATCTCTCATGCCAGAAGGGAGACTTTCACCCTTGGACGTCATGTCCCATGTAGAGGGGGGAGAGCAGTGGTTTCACTTGCAGAGTTGAACTTAGGGAGAGAGGGACCATATCAGTGCAACAAAAGAGGTCCTTTGAAAGTAACTCTTAGGCATGCCTATAGGTAGGCTAAGCGCAAAACCTTATTTTTTAATTTTTTATTTTAAATGCAAATTTACTGAGATATATTCATATACCATATAATCATCCAGATTGTACAATCAGTGGTTCACAGTATCATTATATAGTTTTGCATTCATCATCACAATCAATTTTTGAACACTTTCATTATTCTAAAAAAAAACATAAGAATAAAAATGAAAATGAAAAAGAACACCAAAACATCCCATGCCCCTATTCCCCTCTATTTTTTATTGTCCTTATTTTTTTACTCATCTGTCCATACACTGGATAAAGGGATAAAAGTCAGCCACAAGGTTTTCACAATCACATGGTCACATTGTAAAAGTTATATAGTTATACAATCATCTTCAAGAATCAAGTCTACTGAAATCCAGTTCAACAGTTTCAGGCATTTTCTTCTAGGCAAAGACTCACTGACACTTAACTAAGGAAGTAAAGGACAGACAAACTGAACTACTACTTCTTTCTCTTTCCTGGCAGCCTCAACGTGGCCTCTGTCAATTCCGCCTCCATTTCTTCTCTCCTCCTTTTCCTCCCTGCCCCTCTTGGGCTTCTAGCCTGGCATTCTTGGGTCACCAGGTAATGCTCCTTTCTACACGTTGCTCCTCTAATCAAAACCAGTGACATTGGAGTTAGCCATCCCCAGCCATGTGCCTGGGTGGCTAGCAATCTTGGGAACTAGTGATGTTCCCAAGATTTATTTTCCCTTTCCTGTTATCCTGAGCCACCAGCAAATAAGGCTGCATGACACAGGGCAAAGAAAAGACGTCAAGGAGAACAGCTATTCTTCTCTGTTGAGTATGAAAGAAAACCTTCAGTTTAAGCAGATTTGAACTATTATCAATTAATAATAAATCTCTTGCCCTCTGCTTGCTGGAAATGGCACACATCCTTCACAAGCTAAATCCCATGTCATTGTTTCAGGGATGTTTCTGCCCTGGTCATCAATGGAAATGAATCTCTTTTCCTCTGTGCCCTCATAATTGGTCTTGGGTTCAAGCTGAGTTTCCCACCAGATTGTAGACTCTTACTGAGATGGTATCATGTCCTTTTATATTTTTGTGTCAACCCATAATAGATGTCTAATTAATGAATGCCACCTTGTTATATTAACAGTACCAAAAAAAGATGTCAAGTGATAAACTTACAGAGGAACAGAACAACCAGAATAAGATACCCTCTAGACAACTGGCTCTCATGCTTTAGGCTACATCAGAATCTCTAGGAGGGCTTGTTAAAATATAGATTTCCGGTCCCCATTCCCAGAGTTTCTCACTCTGTAGATCTTGAATTTTTAAGGAATTCCCTAGTTAGGGATCAACCAGTAGGCTAGACCACCACTTCCAAATGTGCTTCTGTATCCTTGGTTTACCCCCAGGTGTGAGCTGACTCCCACATCTATCACAGAAGCATGTGTTCTTTGAGTTGGAAAGAACTTCAGAGTTTCCTTTCAATTCCAATTTGCCCCCAAAGCAGAATCCCAGGGACCACCAAGAGGTCCTCCTTCCTTGAAATGTCCTCCTCTGCAAAAATCAATTGTCCTCTATAAAAAGAAATAAATCAAAATGGAATTCCTTTGGCTGAGACATTTAAAATGGGGTTAGAAGCCATTCTGGAGGTGACTTTCAGGCAGGACTCAACCAGAGGTCACCAGCTGCCACAGTGTGGAAAATCTCAAGCGACAGTGTTCCTCAAAGCCTTTAGAACTTCTGGACACCAGACACAAGCCACAGGATAAAGGACACAGTAAACTGTCAAAACTGAAGTACAATTGGAGCACCCTAAATATCCATCAACCACAAACAACTTACGTAATCTTCTTCTTTTACTTTAACAATCTTTGCCCTTAGTGTCAAGAAGGGACATGATTTGGGTTGCTATCTGAGTCTGTGCTCCCCAAATTGCCATTCCAAGACCCCAAATAAACACCTTTGTTGCCTTGCAGCTCAGTTTGTTATTTCTCAGTTGACACCTCCTAGTCTCCTCAAATTTGGACATTCTCTGAGATGGACAGGGACAGTTTTCACCTCACCTGGCTGCCTCTGATGACCCAGAATGGAACACATCCAGGTGTGGGCTGACCTGCAGTAGAACTGTGGTTGATTTTGAAATTGTCACCCCTCTGTCTGAGATTCATCCTTGACCCTCAAAGGGGTAAGTGTTCGAGCAGTCTGGGTTTGAGCTTGGGTCAAAACCTGGGCACTCACCACGCTCAGAAGCGCCCAAGCACATGCTGAGGACCTCTGACCCATGAGGCTGCTTCTCTGGCCTTTCCCCGCCTGCTCTCCAGGGGCCGTTCTGCCTGCCGCCAGCGCTATGGGAAGCCCCCTTCAGGGGGGCACAGAACGTGTGTCTTCCCTGGGCCAGACAGTCCTTGCTGGGCCCTTCCTGGCTCACTTCTCAGTGGTCTGGACGGCAGAGTGCAGGCTTTGGGCCAGTGCAGGTCACAGGGCAGGCATCTGCTGGGGTGGGGTTTCAGATTGCTGGGTCTGAAGCACCTTGGCACCATGTGCTTTGTGACCTTGGGTAAGCTACTGGCCATTTCCAATTCCTCAGAAACTGCAAGCTTAGTGGGAAAATTTAACCAGAAAATGCATTTCAAGCACGTTCCACCAGCCTGGTTCTATCATAAGTGTTCTAATATTATCATCGTTAGTGTAACTAACATTTGGATCTGTTGACTTCCATGTCAGTTGAGGATTTGCTCATCTGGCAGAGGGATGTCTGCAGGGAAGAGCCAGAGCACAGGTTTCTGCAATTAGAGGAAGGGCCAGGAGGTATGAGGAGGGGGCAGAGTAAGCTGGGATTAGGGGCAGGCAGTGACATAATTCAGTGAACATTAAGTGACACTGTTTGATATAATCTTCGACATAACGCAAAAGACATACAAATAAGACATACCTATTTTACAGAGGCAGGGAGGTTGAATAACTGTGGCCAGCACATGGAAGAGGAGATCTGAACTCACTAGCTGAAAGACTGAGCAACTCTTGACACTGGCCCAGCCTGAAAGCCAGGGCACCCAGGAAGATCAAGGTCAAGGGCACCAGGGAAGGACAGAGGGGACTTGGCAATGAGAGGAGCTGCAGCAGGAGGCTGGGTCTTGGAGGAAATTGTCGCCAGTGGGCTGCTTCCTGAAGTGCCCCTAGAGCCATTAAAAAGGGCCAGTGCCCCTAGTCTGCCCACCCCAAATCCAGCCTAGTAAATCACCTCCCTCTTTCCCTTGCAATTCCATGTAGCCCTCCTAGTTTTCATCCCTCACCAGCTCTCTCGAGACTGGACTACAAATGAACACATCACTTCATGGAGGCCACCTTTAATAGTGCTGCCCAGCTCTCATCCCCCAGGCAAGTGACTGCATTTGTTCTGGGAATCAGTTTCCTCATCTGTAAAATGGGGAGATATGCTGATTTGAAACAGTTATGTATTCCAGAAAAGCCATGCTCTTTTTTTTTTTAACTTTGGTAGAAATTAATAGATTTTTTTGTCAAGAAAAGAAAGGGTTTATTACGAAGTCTATCACCAAGGACATCAGAGGCAAGCCTCAGACTCATCTTCCTAAGCAAAATTAGAGCTGAGGGTTTTGTTTTTGTTTTTACTTTTTTAATTGTGGGGGAAAAAACACATACCAAAAAAAGCAATAAATTTCAAAGCACACCACAATAATTAGTTATAGAACATGTTTCAGAGTTTGGTGTGGGTTACAGTTCCACAATTTTAGGTTTTTCCTTCTAGCTACTCTGAGACACTGGAGACTAAAGGAATTATCAATATAATGATTTAGCAGTCATACTCATTTGTTAAATCCTATCTTCTCTGTATAACTCCACCATAACCTTGGACCTTTCTCCCTATATTTAAGGGTATTTGGGCTAGGCCATTCTAACATTTTTCATGTTGGAAGGGGCTGTCAATAATAAGGGGTTGAGGAATGGAACTAGTTGTAGAGAGGCTGGCCTCTCTGCATTTCAGGACTTATCTGGCCTAGGAACCCATCTGGAGGTTGTAGGTTTTTGGAAAGTAATCATAGTGCATGGACTCTTTGCAGAATCTCAGATAAAGCCTTAGGTGTTCTTTAGGGTTGGTGGGAATGGTTTTGGTTGGGGGTTGGCAAACCATGATAAATTGCAAAAATTAGCCGAAGCCTGAGTAAGAGTAGCCTCCACAGTAGCCTCTCAATTTTATTTGAACTCTCTCAGCCACAGATACTTGTTCCAATTCTTTTCCCTCTTTTGGTCAGGAGGACATTGTTGATCCCACAGTGTCAGGGCCAGGCTCATCCCTAGGAGTCATAAATCGTGTTGTCAGGGAGACTTTCTCCCCTGGCTGTCATGTTCCACATAAGGGGGAGAGTAATGATTTTACTTGCAGAGTTGGGCTTAAAACAACAAAAGAGATTTTCTGGAAGTAACTCTTAGGCATAACTATAGGTAGATTAAGCTCCACTGTTACATAAATAAGCTTCACAAGAGCAAGCCTCAAGAGCAAGGCCTTGGCCTGTTAACGTAGGACTCCCTAATGTTTGAGACAGTATCAGGGGTTTCCCTAGTGGTAAAGTTTAATAGTTTAATTTTTTTCTCCCATCCCTCAAGGGACTTTGACAATACTTTTTAATTATCTGCGCAACATAGTCTGGGATATATCCAGACATTACGTTAAGCTGCACAGAATTACAAGCCCTCATTCCCATTCTGGACTCCATGTGTTTGGATTGTTTAAATGAGCTATCCAAACAGGTTGAGTTAGATTATATGCTGCAGGAAATTTAGGTTTTGGACAAAATAAACCTCTCTTTCTTTGATCTCATAAGTAGGTGAAGTCCTAAAATACAATGTCCTCCTTGCCCCTTTATTCTGATTTACCTTAATCCTGACCTGGCTTTGTTCTTATCTCTAATTGAAGCCTGATCTCTTTTTCAATTTCTTTAACAGTTGTTGTATGTGGCAATACTGACTTTCAGAGCTGCAGACCTCCTAATCTGAGTCTTAGGTGTCACAAAGGTACCCAAAGTTCCAGGGGAAAACCAGGTTAAACATATATGGCATAGCCTCTCAAAATCTAGAAATAACAATTGCTACTCTGGACTAAATGTGACTGCTATAAGTGTTTACAATCTAGGCCCTAATTTTCTATAAATATTTTCTAAGTGAGACCACACCATATTTGGTCTTTTGTTTCTGGCTTATTTTGCACCAGGCAGTGTCCCACAGGTTCATTTGCATGTCCCATGACCCCATTCCTTTCCGTAGCTATACAGTGTTCGATCATATGTATTCACCACAGTTCACCACTCTACTCTCAATGTACTCTTCCACCTCCATCCATTGGGCATCAATGTCCATGGTCAATGGTTCATGTCCTGCATTATCCTCACTTAGTTGTACAATCATCAACACTCAATTTGAGACAATTTTCATTGCTCCCAAGAGAAAAATAACCGATAAACACACCCTGACCAAATATAAAATCCAAACTTCCCCTTAATTCTTGCACCCCATTATTTACCCCTGGAATTGCTGTGGTACTGTTGATGTCTTCCTGTAAAAACAGCCCATAGTATACAATAGTAGTTTCCCCCATACTTCAATATTATTTACTCTTTGTATGAGATTCATATCTTTGAAGTAGTTCATGCAAGAACTTACTAATGTTTGAAATGTTAATCAGTGGGATACATGGCTCTATTCGAACCCTTTCAATCATGTTCGCCTTCAATATGGTAATATTACCTATAGACCCCCTAATGAACTGCCTTCACTTCTATCCATTTTCTAACATTTAAGTTCAACCTCATTGGCTAACCATTTACCCATCTCTAGCTTCCATATAGCTCTAGGTCCCCTATATTGTGCATTATAAGCCTCTGAGTTTAACTTTACCAAGGTCATAAAAGTGGAGTCATACAGTATTTATCCTTTTAGGTCTGGCTTATTTCACTGAGCATTATGTCCTCAAGTTTCATCCACCCTGTCATATGCTTCAGGACCTCATTTCGTCTTACTGCTGCATAATATTCCATTGTATGTATATGCCACATTTTGTTTATCCACTCATCTGTTGATTGGCACTTTGATTGTTTCCATCTTTTGACAATCATGAATAATGCTACTATGAACATTAGTGTGGCAATGTCTGTTTGTATCACTGCTTTCAGCTCTTCTGCGTATATACCAAGTAGTGGTATTGCCAGGTCATAGGGCAAATGAATATTCAGCTTTCTAAGGAACCGCCAAAAACTGTCTTCCATAGCAGCTGTACCACATACATTCCCACCAGCAGTGCATAAGTGTCCCAATTTCTCCACATCCTCTCCAACATTTATAGTTTCCTGTTTGTTTAATAGCAGTCATTCTTATAGGTGTGAGTTGCTATCTCATTGTAGTCTTGATCTGCATATCCCTTATAGCTCTTGAAAATGAGGATCTCTTCATGTGTTTAAAATGAGCATCACTTCATGCGCTTTTGAGTCATCTGTATTTGCTCTTCAGAAAAATGTCTATTCGTATCTTTAGCCCATTTTATAATTGGATTGTTTGTTCTTTTGTTGTTGAGTTGTATGGTTTCCTAATGTATACAGGATATCAAACCTTGCCATGTTCTTTTAACCCTAATCTGATCTTGTGGGGCAGATCTCTTGTAGGGTGGGATCTTTTTATTAGGTTGTTTCCATGCAGATGTGACCGACCCAGTTGTGACTGTCACCTTCTGATTAGATGGAGATGTGACTCCACCCATTCAAGGTGGGTCTAAATTATTTTACTGGAGTCCATAAAAGAGCTCATGGAGAGAGAAAGAGCTCAGAACTGATACAGAGAGCAGAGGGACATAGACATTTGGAGGTGCTTGGAGAACTGACAGGGATCACAGAGAAATGAAACCAAGACACAGATGTTTGGAGATGCTAAGTTATGAGATGAAATCCAGAGGTTGCTTCAGAGAAGCTAAATGAGGACTCATAGATGCTTAGAGAGAAAGCCACTGGAATCAGAAACCAAAAGCAACAAACTGAGAGCTAGGACCAGCCAACACCAGCCATGTGCCTTCCCAACTGACAGAGATGTTCCAGATATTGGCTGCCTTTCCTTTGAGGAAGTATCGTCTTGTTGGTCCCTTAATCTGGACATGTTCATGGCCTTAGAATTGTAACTTGTAACCTAATAAATTCCCTTAATAAAAAGCCAATCCATTTCCACTATAACGCATTCTGGCAGCATTAGCAAACTGAACAAGGATAGTAATACTCACATCAGAGGAGTGGTATGAGCTTAAGTGAGTTCTATCTGCAAGGCATTGAGCCCAGCCTCCGACATAGAGGAAGTGTGGGTTAAGGGTATGAGGGTACAACACACCAACACTGGTTCGGGGTAGGTCTATTTCTAACCAACCTGGTAACTCCAAGGACAGTTCTTTCCTGGGTCTGGCCAGCATATGCTTCCTCCATAAGGAAGGGTGGTCAGTGCCAGGTGTCAGCGCTACTCAGACTCCCTTGCCATGTGCTGAGTCATGTGACACTTCTGCACACCCTAGGATGAGAGCCAGTCCTGTCACATGTCTCTGTGAGGACACAGGCTCTGAGAAGGACAGTGATGCCCCATGGCAGGTTTACAAGGGGCAGTGCTGGGGGACTGCCCCTTCCTCAGACATAATCCCAGGAGGAAGACCCTGGGGCAGGGGGAGGGGACACCCAGCTCTCCCTTGGCAACTCTAAGGGACCTTCAGCTCAGGAGACCACCCTTCTCCATGCTGAGGATAGACTAGTGGCTCCATAATAAAATATTCCTGCTCTGGAAGCTCTACTGTTTCTTTAGGCAATCTTTCCATTTAGAAGGCTCCAGCTCTCCCCATCCCTTTTCCCAACTCCAGCCATTTCAGTGATAATTAGAAAAGCAAATATTATTGAGCCCTTACTCTATGTTAGACACTTAGAAAAAACACCTTTGAAAGTTGAGCTCATTTAAGTTTCAGAACAACCTTTGGGGTTAGCACTATTTTTGTCTCCATTTTACAGCTTTTTCTGCCACTGCGTTTTGCTCCTGCTAATTCCTGTCTTCAACCTGTGCTGTCTTGAGTCCTATTGTTTTTCCCTTCTTTTCTTTTTCTGTGTGTCTCCTATCTGCCCTTCTCTGGGATAAGGAAAACTAGCTCTCTGACCTTGGGGAAGCTATTTACATCAAAAAGTCCCTAGAGCAGCTAACATGAGCCGATACTCATGGACTGATTAGCACAGTGCCTGAGATACTAAGAGCTCAGCAAAGGCAGTTTTATCACCACATTATTAGTAATAATTGAATTGTAACCTCCAAATGCCTTTTGCCTCCTTTTTGTCTCCCCAGCACTAGCCTTGCATATTTTTTAGCAAAATTCTGCTCATTCACCAATTTTACCAGCACACCCAGGCTGATTATTATCTCCGCTGTAGTGAAGGGGACATTGAGGGGTGGGTTGCACCCTGGGGGTCACCTGGGGGCTGGTGTCCCAAACTCATAGCCCTGAATGCTTGGCTGAGTTTCCCACCTTGGCAATGCAGGAGGAGCCCTGAGCACAAAGTACAGGACAGGCAAAGGCAGCATCTGAGAATTCTGCAGGCAGCAATCCCCAGCCCCTCCTCCCCTTGCCTCTGCCCTGCATCCCCAAGCCCCCCAACCTGCCAATGGGTTTGCTGCTGTTTCTTGTGGGGGAGGGAGCAAAATGCTGTCTGCAAAGCTGAGACCAGCATCAGACTCAAAGCAACACAGACAGACTTTCTTAATTGGAGCATTTTTGCCAAGCTAGAACATCATGTCCAAATTGATCTAATTCTATCATTCAGGAGAACAGGAGAGTAGCATTAGGGACCAAGTATCAAAAACAATATAGGGTAATACATTTGGCGCTGGCTTTGGGTATTTCTGTACAAAGCCTGCAGTACTGAGAAGCGTTTCATATAAAATGATGGATGGTGTCTAGGGATACTTTCAAAAGTTCACCTAAGCTAGATCTAGAGGAAACCTAAATGAATTAAAGTACAAGATTTGGAGGAAATGTAGAGAGGGATTTCTTGGTTTGGCAGGTATTTAAATCCTGGGGTTTTGAGGGACATTTGAGCCTGAATGTTTAAGGTTTGTGATGAAAGGCTCTATGTACCCTTGTTTTCTGAGATAATCTCCATTTCACAGATTCAACCTCATTATCCAATATGGCATATGTATATGTGTCAGACTACTCAGTTTGGGGCCAGGGAAAGCAATTACCCCACCCTTAACATTCATTCATTCATTCAACACGTTGCCCACCTGCTATGCGTGGGCACCTGGGATGCAGTGGCCATTTGGGATAATCCACGTGCCCCCCTAGTTGTCCTGGGCAGTAAGCAAGGCAGGAGCCATCTGGGAGCCCAAGGGCTGTGATGGACAGAGCACGGCACTAGGCAGAGGTCAGAAGCAGCTTTCCTGAAGAGCCCGGCCACCCAGGAAGTAGAACCACGTGGTCAGTCCTTGGCACTAACGTGGTCTCCTCTGGTCAGGGTGATGGCTGGGTGGACAGAGTCCTCCAGGGCTAACTGTGGTCCAGTTGTGGCAGAGCCTGTGGCAGGTCGCCCTTCTTTTGCCCCCAGTTGCCTGTGCCATCACCACTTCCCAGCACTTGCCTGAGCTGGGATGGCAAAATTGGATCACTTGGCAGGGCCAGGCAGGAGGCAGATTCCCAGTCCCAGCCCTTGGACTGCCGTACAGCTTTGTGGGCCTTTTTCTCCAATACTAAAGCTGAACATAATCCAGGCTAGTTTAGATGCATTTTTTACCTTCTGACTTCGAAAGAAATGCAAACATTTCCATAGGCCCTTAAAAATACCGTGCATGCCTGTGCCCTGTGGCTCCAAGTTCAGGCGGGGAGGTCAGCCTTGCAGCCTCGGACAGGAGGACAAGAGGAATAAGGACTTTGCCTTTTAACTTTAGTGACTGACGGCACTCAGGGGCAGAAGTGCTCTGCGTTGTCTGAAGACCCAAATATAGAGAAGCAAGAGCATGTCCGGTGGCTGGCGGGTCTTTGACCTTGGGCCCATCCCACACCCACCGTGTGCCTGGGGGTCTGGGTATGCAGGGAGAGGGGGGGTGAGGTCAGGAAGACAGTGGCCAGTAGAGGGAGGTAGAAGTTGAACAGAAGGTGGGAGGGAGCCAGACACACACCTGGCTTATTTCACATCATAGTCCTGGACAAGGATTCTTAACCTTTATGGGGTAGGGGGTGGGGCGGGCAGGTGGTCAGTGACACCTTTGAGAGTCAGTCCCGGGAAAATTTTACACATATAAATCAACGTCTACGCAAGCTTTCTGGGGCTAACAAGGGGTCCAGGGTAAGTTAGGCTTGTCTCTGTGCTCTGGGAAATGGAGGCAGCACCCATGGGCCTCCCCTCCCATACCATGGGCTCCCTACTCCCGGAATCCAGAATGCGAGCTGATACACAGACTTCAGGGGTTAACCAGACTTCGGGGCCTAACTGTGTCAGGCAGCACAGTTTCCATGGGGTAAGGCATTTCTGCCTCCAAACTTCTAAAGAACTCTTGCCGCACAACTGAGTTTGCAATTTGGGGATTGGATATCCTGAGAGTAATTCACGTTAATGAGCTCGACAGTAAGGACAGACAAAGCAGCCTTTTCTGGGTCTTTTCTTGTAACCCTGGCTCTGAGTTTAAATGCATCACCATCTCTGAATCCAAGCCTCCTCCAAGGACTGCTCCCCTGTCACAAAGCATCCAGCACTCATCATAGTAAAGGGGCTATGGGTGGGTTAATTAGAGCCCAATGTAGCAATTAATCCAGCTTCCACAGAGCCCACTTCTGCGAGTAAAGAAAAAAAAAGGCTTTAATTAATCCTGAATTAAAATAGCCAAAAAAATCCCAAAAAACTCTATAGTCTACCAGAGAAAGTAAAATTAAAATAAAGCTGACTGCAGAAGCCGGAATTTCAGGTTACACACGTTCGTCTGACTCCAATTATTCATCTTGATCTTGGGTTCAAAGGAGCCGTTTTAAACTAAAACAATTCAATATACAAAACCAAATCAAAGATTGTTTTGTTAAAATAATATTACCTGGTTACTGAATGAAGAGAATAAGAGAATATGAATATCCAGAATATATACATACATATTCATTCAGTAAGCGATCATTGATGGGCTTTCATTCTCCAATGGGTTGGGATGGAGCTTGTTTCAGGGGAGCAGCTGAGATTTAGGCAGTGCTTCTGCTACCACCTGCTTCATGCATGTTACTTCATTTAATTTTATTTTATCCTGCATACAAACTGTGAGGAGATCACCATTTGAAGATATGGAAACCGAGATTCCAAAAGCTATGGTTAATTATTAATATGATTTTTCTGAGATATAGTCTTCTTTCCTGGAATAGTCTAAACATGTTTCCTGGAGTCAGGGGGATGAACCAGGTTACCTTTGATCTGGAGCTCCTTGGTTTGCACACTCAGCACAGTTCCCACATTCGGAAGGAGAGCAACTCATTTTTCCGGACTCGCCAGCCAGGTCTACAGGAACAATGGCATTGCAGGAAAGTGTGAGCTTCCTTCACTTTCCCCAGTGGGATGTCACCTGTGAATCTGACCCCAGGCCCTTGAATAAGGAGTGTGACTCAGCTCTGCCTGGCATCTATCCTACCCAGCTTTGCAGAGTAATAAACAGGCACCATGGGTGGGCACCAGTGAGATGGCAGACTCTCTTGAAAGATGTCAGGAAGCTAAAGAGAGGTAGAAATGGGAGCTGGGGTGGGGAGAGAAACTAATGAACTTCCTCTCTGGGCTTGATGTGTGGACATGGGGGAATGGAAGTTCTCTTTCTATTGAGGCAGCCAACATAGGAGTACATGTCTGGGGCCACTGGGACCATCTTATCTCTGGCTCTCGGTGTGCCCACCATGGCCATGCAGACCCAAAAATCAGAAAGGTAGAGAGAGACAGAGATAAATCGGGTTGATTTAGATGGAGAAATCTAGCTCTGACATGGTCCTGGAGCTTGTTTTTCATTCATTAATTTATTCAGTCATTCAACAAGCTTATATGTAGCATGTGCCATGGGCCCACCACAGGATCGCGTGTCAAGGAGCAAAATCCCATAGATGAATAAACCAGGCCCATGCTCTCTAGGATTTCCCTGTCTGCCTGGATTGATAGATGTGTAATCAAATCTGAGTCACTTAGCCACAACCTATTAGATGTGAACAAATCTCCAGGAGAAGCAAGGTAGGAAGTAATTAGGCTTGCTCCAGGCAGGGTCTTGTAAGGTGTAAGAGCATGGCACGCTGAGAGCAGGGAGATAAAGGAGGGTCTTTCCAGCACTGGAAATGTTTAGGAGAAGTTCTGGGAGCTGTAGGTCATGGGGAGGAGCCAGGGATGGGGGAAGCCATATTAAAATCCACCAACCCAAGGAACTACACTATACAAACAGCGAATCCTAACCATGAATAATGATACAATCACAAAAATGTGCTTTTACCAATTATAACAGATGTTCTACACAAAGCAAGGAGTGAATAATATGGTGGTGTATAGGAATCATGTATTTTACTCATGATTGCTCTGTAAACTTATGGCTTCTCTAATAAAAAACAAATCCACCAAAAGGAGGACACATGAGGTGGATTCAAGCCCCACTTTTCCCTTTTCCACTCATTCATTCCACACGTATTTATTGTCTATTCTGTGCTAAGGACAAAGAACAAAACAGGTTGAAAAGAAAGACAAAATCTCTCCTAGTGAGTAGAGTAAGACATAGTAAATAAAATAAATTCACAGAATATGTAGCAAATTAAAGGGGATAAGTTATGAAGGAAAATAAAGTTCTCCTGAGAAGCTTTCTGAGGTGTGGGGTTTGAAGATCTGAGCTACAGATGCAGGCACATGAGTTCCCCTCACAGAGGACTGGCACCATGGGTGCTTTGCCTGGAAAGAGCTGCTGGTGAACACCCCTAAGCCTCCAGGAATCTCCAGCAGTCAGTTTGCCTTTGACAGCAACAGCTTGTCCTTTGCACACCTTTACGTTCTTGGTCTTGTTTTCCTTTCAACTCCAGAAATGAATAAGCAAGTCATGGGGATCATGAGAATCAAATTAAGAGCTTTACAGAGCAGTCTTATTTGAGCCTCACAGCAAACTCATGAGGTAAGTAGGGCAAAGATAATTTTCTATACATTACAGGTGGAAAACCAAAACCTGAAGCTCAGAGAGGTTGCACCTTGCTCTGGGTCAACAGTTCATTTATCAAGGAGGCAGAAGTCTAAAACCTCTGATTCCCAGCAAAGTGCCCAGTCTCTTGATCTATACCACTTTTCCAGCATATTTAGAGATAGAGATATATGCTATAAGAACACAGATATATAGATACAGATATGAAATGATATGGATATGGCTTTAGATGTCAACATGGATATATAGATATGGATATGATATGAGATAGATTTAGACACAGTCATAGACAAAGACATAGACATAGGCATAAATATAGACGTAGACACAGTTGTAGATATAGACATGGTCATAGTCATAGACATAGATAGGCATAGTCATAGACTCAGTCAGACATAGTCATGGACATAGATATGAACATAGACATAGTCGTAGTCACAGACATAGACATAGACAGACATAGTCATAGACATAGACACGTAGACATGGACATGGACATAGACAAATATAGTCATGGTCATGGACATGAACATAGTCATAGTCATAGACATTGACATAGACAGACATAGTCATGGACATGGACATGGACATAGACATAGACATAGTCATAGTCATAGACATAGACATAGAGACACAGTCATGGACATGGACATAGGCATAGATAAAGTCACAGACATAATCGTAGTCATAGTCATAGATGTAGATGTCATAGGCGTAAACATAGTCATAGACATAGATGTAGTTGTAGGCATAGACATAGTCGTAGACATAGACATAGTCGTAGATGTAGACATAGTCATGGACGTAGACTTAGTCATTGCCATAGACATAGATGTAGACATAGTGGTAGTCATAGATGTAGATGCAGTCACAGACATAGACATAGACATAGGTAGATGTATCTTACCATGTGTTACTTCCTTAGATTAAACTTGTGGGATGAGTTAATGGGCCTCAGAGGTCCACAGGCCCTAAAATACTATCTCCAATTAACTTCCCTCTATGTCTGCATTAAAGTTTTTATTGCTAACTGGTCCTCCTTTAAATACAAGGCTATCATCTTGAAGACCTAAACTGTGGAATTAGCCCTCATTCACACAGTGTAAATTAATTTTTCAGTATGGCAAGATGCCACCACAGAGAGTGGAGAGCAGGACACTGGCAGGTCAATTTTGCCTCCTAATAGGTAAAAGGTGAATAGTAGAAGACTGGGCCTTGTCAGGGAGGGGAATTGAACAGGCTCTGGAAGGTGGGGTGTTCTGAAGAGATTGTGGTTAACATCACTGCCTTCTTGCCCTGGAGCATGTGATTGGATTGTACTTTCTGGTCCCTCCGTGGTAAAGGGGAGCCCTATAACTAAGTTTTGACCAAGGAAATGTGAGCCTGATGGGTATGTGTCACTTCCAGCCAGAGCATTTCATTGCTGGTGGAGGCCTTTCACAGGGCAGCATGACTCTCCAGTGGTGTCTGTTTCATCAGCCCCAGTTCTGCGTGAAGACACAGGGGAGAATCCCTAGCCCATCTAAGATTGTCACATACCAAGAGTGAGGAGTAGCTTCTGATAAGCTGTTGAGAGCTTGAAGACATTTGTTACTGTGATGTCACTTAGCCCCTCCTAATAGATACATCTGGGTCCATAAATAGCAGGAGTCTTCTCTAGGGTCCTAGTGGGAAGTAAGCTGAACTGGCACTCCATGCACGAAGGCTGAGCACCACTGGCATCACAGCATTCAGATGCACCACTCAGTCCTGTTGGGTCTCCAGGATGTCAGGCCCCTCCCAAGGAGATCAACAAATTCCCTAGGACTTTTTCTGCTCTTTTAAATATGGGCCACTGGTCAATGGCATAGGATGACTGTGATGGCTAAATTGTGTCTCCCAGAAAGTTATGTTGAAGTTCGAACCCTCAGATTGTGACCTTATTTGGAAATAGGGTTATTGCAGATGTAGGTGGTTAAAATGAGCTCATGTTAGAGTAGGATGGGCCCATAATTCAATATGACTGGTGTCCTTATAGGAAGAGGATAGAGAAAGACACATGGGGTGAGAAGACAGGGATAGGAGTGATGCATCAAGAAGCCAAGGAATGCCAAGGACTGCCAGCTGCCACCAGAAGCTGGAAGAGGCAAGGAAGCTTCCCCTCCTACAGGTGTCAGAGGGAGCCTGGCCCTGCTGACACCTCAGTTTCAGACTTCCAGCCTCCAGAACCGTGAGATAAGAACTTTCTGCTATTTTAAGCCACCCAGTTTGTGGTGCTTTGTTATGGAAGCCGAGGAAACTAAAACAATAAGCATCGTGATTCTGCAACATTTGGCTGAGAGTTGGAAACCTTGGATGTGAAGGGGCAGAGTGGTTCCACTTCAGACTTCCTGGAGGGTCTTGAGTTAAACAAGATTGTGTTTAAAGCTCCCTTGTGATGTGAGGAATATTAATCCCATTCTGATTCCTCTTAGGACATTTATTCATTCTTTTCACAAATATTTATTGAGTACTTGCTGCATACCAGTCACCATTCTAGGTGCTGAGAGTACAGCATGAACAAAATGGACACATACCCTTGCTTTCATGAAGCTTACACTTTGTTGACAAGTGATGAACAATGAATAAGAAAATTAAATAGAGAAGATGGTCCAAAGTGGGAGCTGCCTCTTTGGGTCACCTAGACCCTGGCATGGAGAGAAGATCATGGAAGGCTGTTCTGAGTCCAAATGTCACCTTTTGCTGGCTGGGTGCCCTTGGGTCTCAGTTGCTGTAACAGTGATTCTAAATCTGCAAGCCTCTGAGGTTAGGGACAAATCTAATCAAACTTGTTCACAATTCCCCAGCTGTGAGGCATGTTTTAAAGATTTTCAAACATTTCAGGTATAACAAAAAATGTGGAGAGTAACATAATAAACTCTTATGTACCGACCTAGCGGCTTAGGCGTGAGACTGCAAAGTCAAAGTGGCTCTATAATACTGCAACCTCACCAGACTGACCTGGACTTCTCAGAATTTCCTCCTCTGTATGCTTCCATGTGGGGGGTGGCCACAGGGGATTTTTTTTTTTTAGATTTAGAGAACAGAGATGAAGCAGCAGTCATGCTAATTTTACCTGTGGGAAGTCGGAGCACACGTTTTCATTGCACATTGTTTCCTATCTCCTCACCTTGTTACTGAGGACAGCATCCAAGCCTCCCAGGGTTCCATCTCCTGGTTCCTTTTGGTCCTGCTGACTCCTGAGCTTGGGGTATGTTTAGCTCCATGACAAAGGTTTCCAGCTTTTCCCACATGATGGCCTTTCCCAGGGCTGTAAGCAGCAAGGTTTGACCCCAGTTCCTGTCCATCCTTGTGGATTTTAGCTCCCACTTTTTTCTTATTCTTCCCCATTTTATGTCCATCTTCCCTTCCCAACTTGGCCACTGGCTGGCTGCCCTGTGAATTTTAAGCTCCACTATCAGAAAGGACAAAAGCCTGATGAAGAATATTTAACCAACTCCCACAGTTGTGTAGGGTCAATCCCTGTAATGGTAACAGAGATTATGTGTGTGTACATATATTCATATGTATGTGTACATATGCTTGCATGTGTGTATGTATACATATATTTGTATGTTTGATGGTTGGGTCTATGTGTCAGCTTGGCCAGGTGATGGTGCCCAGTTGTCTGGTCAAGCAAGCACTGGCCTAACTGTTACAGTGAGGGCATTTCGTGGACTTAAATCGTCAGTATTTCATCTGTGATTGATTACATCTACAATCGACTAAGGAGAGTGTCTTCAGCTATGAGAGCTATTTAATCCAATCAGTTGAAGGCTTTAAAAGGAGAACTGATGACTACAGCAGTCAGAAGAGAGAATTTTTCTCTCTACTTCCGCCAACAGCCTCTCCTGGGGAATTCATTGAAAATCTTCATCAGAGTCGCCAGCTTGCAGACTGCCCTACAGAATTTAAACTCATGCATCCCCATAGTTGCATGAGACACTTTTACAGAATCTCATATTTATAGATATCTCTTATTGGTTCTATTTCCCTCGAGAACCCTGACTAATACAGTATGTGTATATACATATATTTGTATATGTGTGTATGTGTACATATGCTTGTATCTGTGCATGTTCACATGTATGTGCATACACGTATGTACACACATTTGTATGTGCATGTATACATGTATGTGTGTGGACATATGTTTGTATGTGTGTATGCATATAATTATGTGTGTGTATTCATGTATTTGTACATATACATATACATTTGTGTGTACATATGTTTGTATGTGCATATGTGCACGTATTAGTATGTGTATGTATACATATATTTGTATGTGTGTACATATATTTGTATATATGCATATATTTGCGTGCATGTGTGTACATGTGTATATACATATATTTGTATGTGTGTACATATTTTGTGTGTATGTACATATATTTACATGTGTATGTGCACATACTTATTTGTGTGTATAAATATGTGTTCGTATACACACATGCATATTTACGTGTGTGTATAGATAGATAGTTACGTGTGTGAGTGTATATATATATAGATGTAGAGGATGTAGATATGGGTAACCTACTGCTTTGCTTCTCTGACAGGTACACTCCACGTCACTTCTACCCAATTTCCCGGAGGTAACGTGGATCTCAAATTTAGTCTTCCTCATTCCCATTTTGACTTTCCCTGTGTATGCCCACAAACAATGTAAAGAACTGGTTATCTGGTGCCCAGTAAACACTAGCTCAAGCCCCCACTGCCTGGACCTTTGCCTCTCAGGCTGGCCCAACCCTATGGGGTGCCTCCCCTAGTTATCTCGGGGTCCCCAAAGGAACACTTCACGTGAGCTCACATGCGTCTCTGTCTACTCAGCCCCCTACGGCCAAGCTCTTCCCTTCCTGTTCCAAATGCCCGAAGCAGTGTTGCCTTGGCCACTGCCGTGGAGCTCCTGGGGGATTGCGAGCATGGTGTTCAAGGAGCTGCTCCCACGACCCCAGCATCACTGCCCTGTGTGCACCTACCTGGTCAGGATGCCCGTCCTCCCTCCCAGACACCAGACAACACGGCCTGGGACCCACAGAAGCCCTACTGTACCCAGGGTCCCTCCCAGGCCCTCTTCCCTGTGGTCTCCTCCACCTCTGCAAGCAATACCCCTCCCTACACAAAACCCACCCCAACTCGCCCCCATCACCACCACAAGAGGCAGCCTCTCAGGAGGAGTACCTTCCACACTCATTCACAGCAAACAACACTCATACTCAGGCTTTAAAACTAAGAAATACAGAGAGAGTGGGAAGGCTGGATACGCTCACAGCTACAAAAGCACACCGTAATTTCACATTCCCAACCAGGACTCTTAAGGTCTAGAATCATAAGGTGATTCTTACAATCATAGATGGTAAGGCCTGTGGCACCCCAAGGACAAAGCATAAGCATATTCAAAGGTCATTCATTCAGCATACACTTATGGAGCTCCCATCGAGAGTGAGGTACTAATCTAGGGATTTAGGATCCATTGTTGAGTGAACCCAACCAAGTGCCTTCCCCCTGGGCAGCTTCCAGCCAGACGGCTCTAGAGAGGCACCACTTCTTGTGAATATTAATGATGGTTTATTCCCCTACCCCACCCTTTGGAGTTCCAAAGATACTTTGTACCTCAAGTTTCAACCAGAGCCTCATATTATGCAGAAAGAAGTTTCCTTTTTAAAAATTAGCTTTATTGAAGTATTTCCCGATGATAAAACTCAGTTTGTTGAGTTTTAAAGAAATATATATACTGTGCAACCACTACCCCATCAAGATACAGGACATTTCCATCACCCTCCCCCCGAAAAAATTTCCCTGGGCCCCTTCCCAGGCCATCTTCTCTTTCCACTCTACCCAAACACCAATCTGCTTTTCTGTCACTCTAATGAAATTTGACTGTCCTAGACTGTCATACAAAAGGATTCATATACTGTACTTTTTGGTTACTGCCATTTTTGCTCAGTATGATGTTTTTCACATCTACCCATGCTGTTGCCCATATCAGTCATTCTTTCCTTTTTATTGATGAATGGCATTCCATGTGTGCTGGTTTGAAAGGAAGTATGCCCCCTAAGAAAAGTCATGTTTTAATATAAATCCCATTTCGTAAAGGTAGAATAATCTCTACTCAATGCTGTATGTTTGAAACTAATGAGATCATCTCCCTGGTTGATGTGATTTAGTCAAGAGTGGTTGTTAAACTGGATTAGGGGATGACATTTCTCCACCCGTTTGGGTGGATCTTGACTGGTTTATTGGAGTCTTATAAAAGAGGAAATACTTTGGAGAAAGAGATTCAGAGAGAGCAGAACGATGTAGCCATGAGATGCAGAGTCCACGAGCCAGCAACCTTTGGAGATGAAGAAGGAAAATGCCTCCCGGGGAGCTTCATGAAACAGGAAGCCAGGAGAGAAAACTAGTAGATGATGCCGTGTTCACCATGTGCCCTTCCAGCCAACAGAGAAGCCCTGACTGTGGTCGCCATGTGCCTTTCCAGATGAGAGAGAAACCCTGAACTTCATCGGCCTTCTTGAACCAAGGTATCTTTCCCTTGATGCCTTTGATTGGACATTTCTATAGACTTGTTGTAATTGGGACATTTTCTCGGCCTTAGCACTGTAAACTAGCAACTCATTAAATTCCCCTTTGTAAAAGCCATTCCGTTTCTGGTATGTTGCATTCCGGCAGCTAGCAAACTAGAACACCATGTATGGACACACTCTATTTTGTTTATTCCTTCACCTATATTGACAGCCATTTGGGTTGTTTACCTTTTTCCTTCTTACAAACCTGAAGTTTCTGAGCCCTATGGCAAATAAACATTTCTTCCTCTTTTTTTAAGAGTTGTGCTTTTTTATTTTTTTAGATGTATGCATTCTTCATTGACTTTTCACTTTACAAGAAACTGCCAGACTGTTTTCCAAAGTGGCCATGTCATTTTAAATTCTCACCAACAATGTATGACTTTCAGGTTCTCCTCATCCTCACAAGCTCTTGGTCTTGTCAGTTGTTTTAATTTTAGCCATTCTTGGGGGCCGGGAGGGCGGTATATCTCACTGTGGTTCTTACATGGCATTTCCCAGGCCTTGTTTTAAATGCTTTATTAAGTTACTTCTCATAACAATTCATGAAGTAAGCACCATTGTTATTACCCTCTTTTATACACGGGGAAACCAAGGCACAGAAAAGTGTCTTGCTCCAGTCATGACATACCTAGCAAGTGGCAGACCCAGGGTTCCCTGTAGGCCCTCTAACTCCAGAGGTCAGACTCTTCCCCACTTATGCTGCACCAGCCTCCCAAGGCTAAGTTCTCCTTTAACGGGAGGGCTGGGAATAGCAGCCGGCCACCTAAGGAGAACAGGTGACCTGTAAGGCAAAGCCTCTGAAGAGCCACACACTGGCAAATGGAAGGGGCAGCAGCTGCAGTCACAGCTGGGGTCCAGGCCAGGGTGAGAGCCAGAGGCCCCTGCCAGCCTCTCCCTGCTGGCCCCGGCTAAAAGGCACCATGCAGCCCTGCTTTCAGTGGAGAGTGTGAGGCTGTCCCTTGTTCCCCTGGCCCCCTTCTAGCTCTTTGAATGCTTCTAGGACCAGGGGAGGGCCCCATTGAACACAGTAACTATTTCTGGGGTGTACAGGGGAAAGACTATTCTGCTACTTGAATCCTTTGTAGAAAGAGGTAGGGTATAAATTATAAATGAACCCATGTTGGTTCTATAAAGAGAAGAGGGAACAACCAAAGAAACACAAAACCCTACAATTGTTAAGTTTCCAAGGTACTGACCTCTGGTTCTGATACCCGAGAGGTAGAATCCAGCAGTATTTCCCAAGCTTTTGAATTTCAAGGACCAGTGAAGCTTAAAAAATCATAATAACATAACTGAGGGAAATGACATTACTTAAGAGCTGTTTTACTTTGCCAAGTAAAAACATCTATAAAACAACATCCACTGACTGCTTTCACCATTAGGCCACAAAAGAAAGGACACACTAATAACCCCGATGTAAGAAAGACAGTCTCAGGAAGAGGAGAGATGGTTTTGAGTAGAATACATTAGCTTTATTAACAACTTACAATATTACCCTGATTTTTTTTTCCTGTTGAAAATGCTGTCATTGTCAAGATTTGGAGTGTAAAGTTAATGGTCTGGAGAATGAGAAAGAGAAGTCCAAATGTGATTTGCATTACTGTATATGGTCGGGTTATCTATCTATTGCTGTGTAACAAATTACCCTAAGACTTAGTAGCATAAAACGGCAACCATTTTAATACACTCATGTATTCTCTGCATCAGGAATCTGGACAGAGCACAGCAGCGACAGCTTGTCTATGCTCCAAGACATGTGGAGACTCAGCCGTGAAGGCTCCAGGGGTGGGAGTGGAATCATCTGGAAGCTTCTCACTTATCTGGTGCCCAAGCTCAGGTGAGATTGTCAGGTGGAACACCTGCATGTACCTCCATGAAACTTGGGCTTCCTAATAGCATGATGGTCTCAGATTAGTCACTCTTCTTTCGTAAGTCCAGAGCTCCAAGAATAAGTAAGAAATAACATGGCCTTTTATAACCTACCCTTGGAAGTCATGTAGCATAATTTCTTCTGTAAAGTCACTTTCTCACCCAGATACAACAGGATGGGACATAGATCCCGTTTCTTGATGGGAGGAGTGTCAGATAATTCACAGCCATTGTTAAAATTCACCACATTTATGTGATTGCATTTAGCTCTTGTGACAACCCAAGGTATGTGTCATTATTCCCATTTTATAGGTGAAGAAAGTGAGTCTCAGAAGGTCTAGAAACTCACCCCAACTAGTAAAGTACTAAGTTAATAGCTGACTGAATTTTCCTGCACTCATGACCTCTCAACCCGAACCTTTTGGCCAACAGAACACAATCCCCCACCCAGCAAGTGGAGAAGCTGCAAATGGCTGATGCTGCTTCTAGAGAGCCAGGGACCTACCTTCCTTCCAAGCTGTTCTGTTCCCATGGACCAACTTCCCAGGCCCCCAGCTCAGCCTCTCTGGATTATAGTTGTATTTGCTTTAGAGGATTTTGCCCTGACTTGTCCCTCTGACTTTTCAAGTGCTGGCCTGGTCATCCAGGTCCCCCAGCCTGACATCTGGGTCTGCACCAACCCAGCCTCAGGCCAGGGGGACATGGACCACCTGAGACATTCGTCCACCATGACACATATGTGGAGTTAGCAGTGCAGTGGGGTGGGTCTTCATGAAGGTTCCTGAGGAGGTGGGCTGGCCAGCAGTCAAGGGCCTGCTGGTTGGAGGCATATGCGTGTTTCTCAGGACTCTTGCTCACACTTGCCCGCAGCCCATCCTGTGCCCACAGAGGGATGTGCAATAAAAATACATCACACAACTCTGGGCCCTCTACATGATGCCTGATGAATGCAGGTGGCTGAAGGATGCACTGATGGAGAAGTAGAATGGTGAACAATGGTGTATACTTATGAACGAAGGTTGTGCTGCTACAAAAAGGAACGAAGCTGTGAGGCATGCAACGATGTGAATGAACATGTAGGACATTTGGTAAGACAAAATAAGCCAGAAACAAAATAACAAGAATGGTATGGTCACCTTTAGAAGATGCTTCTAAAAAAACAGGGACCTATGAGGTAGACCTTGTACCTATCATAACCTGCCAACCCCCAACCAGGACCATTCCAGCCAATCCTAAAGAACACCTAGGGCAATTTATAAGATTCCACAAGGGTTCCAGGCACTAGAGTAACTTGCCAGAAACCTACAACCTCCAAATGAGTCCCTGGTCCAGATAAATCCTGAAACCTAGCCCAGCCTCTCTAGAGCATCATAGTTCCATCTCCCTACCCCACATCAGTGACAGACCCTTCCAATATCAAAAATTTAGAATTGCCATAGCCCAAACAACCCCAATGAGAAGTATGGAAAGATCAAATGTGATGGTGGAATTATACATAGAAGACAGGACTTAACAAATGAATATGAATGCTGAATCATTAAATTGATATCTCTTTTAGTCTCCAATGTTTTAGAGCAGCTAGAAGTAAAAACCTGAAATTATGAAATTGTAACCCATATCAAACTCTGAAATATGTTCTTCAACTAATTGTGGTGCTGTGCTTGGAAATTTATAGCTGTTTTGTATATGTGTTATTTTTCACCAAAAAAAAAGAAGGAAAAAAAGTTTATTGTGATGATAAAAAAATATTTAAGCCCTCTAGCCTCCTATATTCTGGAGCAGCTAGACAGAAAAATATGAGAGGATCGTATGGTAGCACATGACAAACTCTGGGATCTGTCCTGTAACCACTTTTTGAAGAGTGCTTTGAAAATTATTGCTTTTTTATTTCTTTGCTTTGTATATATGTTATACTATACAATAAAAAAAAAGATACATCAGACAGGAAGAGCAGGGAGGACACTGGACCCAGAGCTCTAGATCCAAGGGTTTAAGCGCTGCTGGCATCTTTCTTCCAGTCCCTTGCTTCCACATGTCACTTTAAATTCCTCTTATAGCTGATGGTCTTCCTCCAAGAGAAGGGGAAAATGAGCACAACTTCTGGGCCATGTATCCTCCATCAGAGGGTAGGGGTTGGTTACATTTCCTTTCATTCCAGCTTGGGAAATCTCAGGGAAGAGCCTTGGTTGACCTGGCTTGAGTTAGGTGTTCACTCTGGACCCATCACCTGTGGCCAGGAAATGTCAGCAGCCTGGCCTTGGCTCCTGGGCCCTGCACTCCCACATCTGGGTGTCTGCAGCCACGCTGTGGGGTATGAACTACAGTGTGACACGGCCCAAACCCACAGGCGTCTTGAGGCTGGGACTAACTCCTTCTGCTTACAGTGCCGGCTAAGTATCAAGCAACATTAACGGTCTCTAAATCCACTCTTCTGTCACCTTCCTGTGTCCAAGGCTTTGGAACACAACTCTGGAGAGTGTGAATGGAGCTAGTGGCTCTCTGGGACATATGCAGACCTCTGTTCAACTCAATGACGTCAGCAGGAGTCTGTCCACGCACGAGGGGAGAGTGTCCTGTAGCCTGTTTGGGGTGGTAGGGACAGCTCCACCTCTGGTCTTCCTTGAGGTGGTCCCACTTTACAAGCCATTAGGCAGAGATTCCAAAATGCCTGCTCATCAGCTCCAAAGTGCGAGAGGAACGGGCTGCCCATGTTGATGAGGTTGATTCGTTGGCAACTGATTTGTCATGTCTGCCTCATCCGCTGAGCTAAGGGGCGGCTGAGTTCAGGGTGGATCTTGGCAGGCCTGGGGACAAAGGCCAAGGCTGGCTCTGAAGGCAGGGAAGACGCCCTCATGGAGAGATGAGGAGCTGCTTAGATGTCAGCCTGGCCTTCCAGGGTCCTGAGAGGATGGCACTGGATTGAGCAGGCCATGTGGCTTGCAGAGGTGTCTGTGGCATGGGCCAGGGCCCAAGGCCAGGTCTACTGCTTTCCTTCCCCAGCCCCACAGAGCGTGATGCCTCATCAGTGCCTCAGTGGGGGTTCTCAAGGTGCAGCCAGGGACCTGCTGAGCCTGGCTCTCTCTGTCCCAACTTTGGGACCACTTCCTTCTCATTAAACCTTTCTTCCATTCTTTTCTCCATTTTCCTATATGCTTACCTAGATCATTTATTTATCTTTCCTCCCTCCATCCCTCCCTCCCAACTTTTCTCCTTCCTTTCTTCCTTCTAAAGCTGCCAGTAGCCCCTAAGGAATGACTTTGTCCTAACAAGTTCTCTGAAACCTGGCAAGAGGGGTGGAATGAGGTTATGTAAAGAAAATTGTCAGAGTTGCCATTAGACAGGGAAGTTGGCAGAAGCTAAGCCACATGGGTAGAGAGGTTCTAGTGGGTGTGGAGTCAAATGCGTGAGTCAAAATGCTCTGGGGTGGGCTCCAGGGGATTCTGGACGCTGGGAGCTTCTTTTGGGAAAGTGGGAGTTTTTAGCATGTGAGTTGTCTAGACTGTCAACCTGTGAGGAAGGGCCCTGGCCTCACAGCTGTGGTCCCTGGAAGCACTCAGGGTGCCCCGGGCTGTATTCTCTCAGCATCATTGGTAGAGATTTGGATGTACACCTGGGTGGCGAGTCATCTATCTGGTAGATGACACACTGCTTAACCGCTCTTCACCATCCTTTCTTGCAGCCATCATCCCAGCTGTGCACTGTAACTGACAGCCATATGCTCATGGAAGGTGGCCGAGCACCGGAAGGAAAATTGTGAGTCAAGCCAGGGGTTGGTTAGAGGAGGATAATTTGGCCCTGTTCTGGCCTCTGAACAGTAAATGGGAGTCTGTGGAGGGGGCTTCTGGAAGTATTTTCTCCTTGTTAAAAAGGTGAGAGGCTGCTACATCTTCCTTTCTTCCTCTGTATATTGTGGTGTAAGGTATGTGCTGTGATGCTGACACAGCCATTTTGTAGTCGTGAGACAAAGGCCTAAAAGCATTGCAGAGAAGCTGACCCAGAGTCCTACTGTTGAACTGCTAAACCCACAACCTTCTGCTGGACTTTTGGTATGTGAGGAAAGTGAACTTGTTGCTTGGGGGAGTGGGGTGTATTCTTTTACTTGCATCTGAAAACAATCTAACAGATAGACTGAGCTTGAGACTTAATTCCACTGATAATGGATGGAGTCAGAATTAGAAACCATATGATAAGACAGGAACATGTGCACCAAATTTAAAAAAGACAAATTAGAATAGAAATAAATGTAAAGCTTCTGCATTAGGGTTAAAGATTACTTGCTGTATTGGAATAAGTTATAAATGAATATATATTTTAAAAATTCTGCGTATCGAAAAATACCATAAGAAATTTAAAAAGGCAATTTTAAAAATGGTAAACTGTGAGAACACACACACAAAAAATGGTAAACTA
>PVIY010030035.1:0-31412 GCA_004026745.1 Myrmecophaga tridactyla
GTTTAAAGGAGAAGTAGATCGGAAAACAGGAAGAGAGATGTGGGTTTGTAGCGAGCTACGGAAATGGGCGGTCTACAACAAGAGGGGGAAGGGTGAATAAAGATTAAGATGACAGGCAAGAGGGAAAGAATACAAAATGTCTTTAAGCTTTAAATTTAAGCACTGCTATGCTCCAAACCCAAGATCTATGCCACAGAAAGGAACAAAGTCATGAGGCATGCAATGAGATGAAAAAGCCATGAGGACATTACGTTGAGCAAAATAAGCAGAAATAAAAGGACAGATATTGTATGGTCTCTTTTATAAAATACTTTTTAGAACATTGGGGCCTAGATTGTAAGCTCTTACATCAGTCAAATTTATTCCTGAGCTTTAAGTGTTATTTCTAAATTCTGATATTTGCTGTGCTATATGCATATAACCTGGTATTTTCCTGGAACTTTGGGCACCTGTGTGATATGTAACTCAGAGCTGGAGTTCTGTAGCTCTGAAAGTCAGCATTCCTACATACAGCATCAGTTAAAGAAGCCAAAAAAGAAATCTGGCTGGGACTAAGGTGAATCAGAATATCAGGTAAAAGATGATGTTGTCTGTATTTTAGAAGTTCACATACTACATGAAACCAAAAGAAGAGAGGTTTATTTTGTCCAAAACCTAAATTTTCTATAGCATACAATCTAACTTAACCCATCTGGCCAATTTAGTTAAAAACTTTAAACACATGGAACCTAGAATTGGGAACAAAGTCTTGCAATTCTGTATAGCTTAATGTAATACCTGGATATATGCCAGTGTATGTTGGGCAGATAATTAAAAAGTATTGGCAAAGTGTCTTGAAGGACTGAGAAAAAAGCAAGGAACTATTAAACTTTCCCACCTGGGAAATCCCTGATACACTCTCAAACATTAGGGACTCCCAACTTAATAGGCCAAGCCCCTGATCTTAAGGCTTGTTCTTATGAAACTTATCAATGTAATGGACAAGCTAAACCTACCTATAATAATGCCTAAGAGTTACTTCTAGGGACCTCTTTTGTTGCTCAGATGTGGCCTCTTTCTGTCTAAGTCCAACTCTGCAAGTGAAACCATTACCTCTGCCCCCCACCCCCATGGGACATGATGTACAGAGGTATAACTCTCCCTGGCAACGTGGGACCTGACTCCCAGGGATGAGCCTGGGCCTGGCACCATGAGAGTCACAATGCTTATCTGACCAAAAGGGGGAAAAGAAATGCAACAAAATAAGGTATCTGTGTCTAAGAGAATTCAAATAGAATTGAGAGGCTATTCTGGAGGTTACTCTTATGCAAACTTCAGCATTATCTGAGACTCTATAAAAAATTCACTCACTAAATTTATTTCCAAAAACCTATAATCTCCAGATGGTTACTAGGCCAGATAAGCCCTGAACCCCAGAGTTCACAGTCTCCCCAAGACCATTAACCATTTGCATCCCTCTACCCCATAATGTCAACACCCACAACCACTGAAAAGAAAATTTCCCTAGAGTGTTTCAACAGGATATTGGAGCTGGCATAAGAAAGAAACAGTGAACTCAAAGACAAGGCAATTGAAATGATACAATTGAGGAGCATTAAAACAAAAATGAAAAAAGTGAACAGAGGCTGAGAGACCTGTGGAACAACATCAAGCATACCAATACACACATTATGGGAGTCCCAGAGGAGAAGAAAGAGAGAAAGTGGCAAAAGAAATATTTAAAGAAATAAATCAGAAAACTTCCCCAATTTAACAAAAGACATGAAAATGCACATTCAAGAATCCTAATGAACCCCAAACAGGATAAACTCATGGAGTACCACAACCAGGACACAGAAGTCACACTGTCAAATGCCCAGGACATAGAGAGAGTTCTGAAAGCTGCAAGAAATGAGCATTGTATTATGTACAAGGGAGTCTCCAAAAGATTAAATGTCAATTTCCCATCAGAAACCATGGAGGCAAGAAAGCACTGGGATGAAATGTTTACAACGCTGAAGATAACAATTACAAAACAAGAATTTTTTGTTTTGTCTTGGTAAGACTGTCTTTCACAAATGAGGGTGAGACTAGGCCATCCCCAAGTAAACCAAAGCTGAGGGAATTTTACTACTAGGCTACCCTATAAGCAATACTAAAGGGAGTTCTTCAGACTGAAAGGAAATGATACTAAGCAGAGGAATGAATGGAATAAAGAAATAAAGACCTCCAGTAAAGGTAACAATATGTGTAATTACAAATGCCAGTGCTATTGTATAATATATTTTGGTAGATAACTGCACTACTTCTTACATGTTCTAAAATACAAAGGCATGGTTTTGGACATACACAATGTATAAAGATACAATATACAATGAGTAAAAACAAAAAGGTTGGGGGACAAGGGGGTCTAGAAACAGTGCAAGTGTATGGTATTAAAGTTAAGTTGATAACAAATCAAACATGATGTTTTAGATTTAGGATGCTAAATTTAAGTATGAAAAATATATACAGAAAGAAAGAAGGGCCTCAAAATGTCACAATACAAAAATCCAAATACATCTTGAATATAGGCACTAATAGAAGAATTGAGGGACAAAAAAGAAAGGGCAAATAGCAAAACAGCAGAAGAAAGTTCTGTATTATCAGTCTTTACTTTAAATGTAAATGAATTAAACTCTCCAGTCAAAAGGCAGAGATTGTGAGAATGGGTAAAACAGCCTGATCCAACTATACACTATTTACATGAGACTCACTTTAAATTCAAAGACACAAATAGGTTGAAAGTGAATGGATGGAAAAATATACCATTCAAATAGTAACCAAAAGAGAGCTGGGGTAGCTACACTTATATCAGGAAAAATAAACATTAGTCAAAAACTGTTTTGATGGACAAAGAAAGTCACTATCTACTGATTAGTAGACATTAGTGGGCAAGAGGACATACCAATTATAAATATATATGCATCTAATGGCAAAGTCCCAAAATATATGAAACAAATATTGACAGATTTGAAGAGTGACACAGATGATTCTTCATGGGTAGTAGATTTCAATACACCACTCTCAATAATGGACAGAACCTCTAGACAGAACATCACTCAATGTAATAGAAGATTTGAATGATGTTAAATAATTAGTATTGAAAAACTATATTTTCCCACAGCGGAAGCAATTTTTAATGCAGATTATTAACATTATGCAAGAATTTTAATGAACATTGTATTTGCCATTTATTTAAGACATTACAGAGACTAAGAAACAATGAAGCCATTAAATACATGCAATTTTGTTCTAATGCATCTTTTCATTAGTTGCTCTAGCATCTATTGAGGCTTTGCAATTATAAAAACTACATGATTCCATTTGATCATATATTAGTTATCTACTTCATTTGGCATTAATAAAGGTTATTCCACTTTTCTTATCCATTGTACATATTGCACAAATAGTGATCTACCAAAATGTTTACTGAAAATCCAAAAAGATAAGATCTCAGTTGCCAAGTCTTCTGGGATAAACAAAAGAGAAATAAATTGTTAAAGACAATTTTATACATTAAAACATTCCTGGACATTCTGTGATACTATGTTGGGCATTCTGAAAACTCAATCAAAATACTAGTAAAGTGGCAATATCTTTCCTCAATGAATTAGAATTATTGCCGCAGAACATAAAAGACCTAAAACAGTAGAGATAAAATCCCTTTACCCAAAAAGACATTTGTGCTGTATATTTGATAAGTATTTTATACTTCAAGTTCCCTATTTGATTTTGAAAATTTAAAAAACACATGCGCGTGCACACACATACACAAATTCATTCCTTATTTTTGTTTTCTTTTTTATTTTATTAATTCATTTTTAAAAGAACTATTAGATAATGAAAAGAAGGAATATGAATTATCCACTTGGTATTTCATGACACAGTATAAGTCTGGCTTGAAAAGTAACATTTGCTGACTTTAGTTTGGCTTCATAAAATGTTTCTATAACTATGTTCATTATTAAGATGATGTGACAATGAGATATGCAAGAACTTTTACTAAAATGGGGACTTTTACGAAAATAGGCAGAAACTTTCTTGGGTGCTAATAATTCTATCAGTTTCTTATTGAACTTTATGGTGAATGTACAATTTAAGAAATTTTAATTAGGGAGGAAATGAACCTGTTTTTATTATCTGTTGAATTATAGGCCTTGTGCTTTGCTTGTGACTCTGAAATACCAACAAAACTCATAAGTTCCTTCACTACATACAGCATTGTCAATCTCTCTGAATTTAAATGGAAAAAATGTAAGCTTCACAATATTTATAAATTTCTACAAATCTCAGAGCAATAATCAAAACATTTTGCTGTAGCTATGTCAAAAGTCAATTAAATAATAATTTGTAGTTCATGTCTTTAAAGCTTAAAATTATATTGTAAATGCAAATTAAAGAACATGCAGTTCAAATATTTTCAAGGGATGAGATGCTCTTTGGGAGGTCTCAACTATGGACAGATTTAAGACACTACTGCTTCAGCTAGGTAAGCATCTTGATAGCTGCTTCAGCCATTAAGATTAACAAGAGTTAATGTTCTTTTCCAAAGAGCCTTTTATGTTTCCATAATTGATGAATATGATGTTGCCATTTTTGTAAATTAGAGATATCTTGAAACATCATGGTTAAATGTTATATTGCTTGAACTGGTCTATTTGAAAGTTTCTGCTTAATTTATATTAAAATGCCAGAAAGCACTTTACAAGTCCTATGCTGAATATTATGGAGGAACCTCCATAATATTCCCTAACATTTTCAATAGCTACAGTAACATGGAAACCCATATTTAACACTACAACAATAAAAGTAATGAAAACTTAGAGCTCTACATTCAAAATTTAATAATACGTACAACATCTGTATGCTGCAATCCTAAACTATTCTCCGTTATTGCTTTGGAATCTCCAAATGGTATTAATTGCATGTAAAACAGTGAAAAGATTATTGTTAAAACAATCTGTATCCAAGACCAAATCTCTCTTCTAATTTTCAACCAGGTTAGACAGCTCCACATAAATACTCAATGTGTTAAAATATTACAGAATATTTGGGGTGGGGTATGCATTAAAGTTCACTCATGCTATAATTAAGCATCAGGATTAATGGACTTAATTAGGTTTTAGTCTCTCTTGAATGCTTTCAGAGCTGTCAAGATATGAAAGAAACAAACCTAACCAAATGAAAATATCTTTCATCAATATTTTATACCAGATAGCCTACAGTATTAATTTAATATTGTCCTCTTGAGGTAGACACTACATTTTTATCCTCATTAGTCTGATTATCCTCTGGTTTCAGAGACCATCTGCTCTAGAGAGAGATGACTCAATCAAAAAAACCTTCGTGGTATAGCACAAATGAGGTGCTGACCTCACCCCATGGACTACACGCACTGAAAACTGGATGGTTTCTTTAGCATTTGAATTAGTCAGAATTGAAAACAAACAAAAAAATACATTCTTGAAATGAAAGGTTTACAATGGCTTGTCTTTATTATATAACCACTATTTTAAAATAGTTCACATATATTTTTCTATCATGATACATTTCCTTACACTGCTGATTTCAATGTGCTCCTTTTGAGATGAACATGGAAATAAGGAAAAGTTTTTTGCTTACAACAGCCTAGTGCACATCTGTAATTGTCAGTAGGATTGATTTTTCTACAGAGTATCACTTAATTATAGCTTAACAATTCCACCCTGTATCAACCTTCTGATTCTGCTTGCTTAAATGTAATTATGTAGTTACGTATGCTGTTTTCAAAGAAGACCAATTTAGAATTCATCACTCAATCCAAATTTTAATTTTCACTTCCTTGAATACACAGGTTCAGCAATATTAATATCTTCTCCAGAATAAGATAGGAATTTTAATTCATTACTGTCTAATATCATTTATTGTCTCAAGGCAACACTCTAATTTTCTGGGAATAATAGACCTAAGAACTCTGTTTGTGCCATCCTTGGAGTTCCTAATTTTTTTGGAAAAATCTTTCTAATTACTAGGTATCACAAATTTCAACATGATAATTATGTTGTTTATCAGAAATCATTTGAGTGCCTCTAGTCCCTTTCATTGAACTGCTAAATTCATTGTCATTTGCGAGATGCCAAGAGCCCATCTTTCTAATGAGCGCATAATTATTTGAGACGCTATGTTCTCCAAACATGTGAGTGTCAAAGAGGCATGCACAGCTTTCAGCATCTTATCCATTCCCTGACCCCACCATGGCTGACCAATTACTCATAACAGAGTGCCAACAAACCTTTATTAAATTAAATTTCAAAAAATAACAGCTAAAGAATATGCAATGTGTGTACAATTTGTGAAACCGTGTATTATTATTTTTAAGGGATTGCAGAATAGAGTAAAAGATGGAAACCACTCTAAAGTTTGACTCACTGAATTAATTTGGTAAAGTTACTGAAAGGGTCTTTAACTGTAACTAAACATGTACGTATCAAAAAAATTATACTTTTCAGTTTGGAAAAAGCAGAAATAAATTCATCAAATGAAAGGTTATTTTGACAATAGGTAATAAAAGTAATTTAATGAGTCTTTAAGCTAGCATGTTATTCAGTCAAGAGTCAAATACTTATGAAGCACCTAGTATGTGCTAGATGTACATGTTAGATGCTAGAGATTGAATGTTGAAGAAATTAGGACGGTCCGTGCCCTTGAAAGATTTTAAGGCAGGGTGTGAATAATAAGATCTGCATTAAAAAAACAAAACAACTTTAAGTCTCCCTCTCCCCAAAACAACCAATGCATCTTCTGTCTTCCAACACTATTCCCATGTGAAGATTAATTGGCTTATGAATGTCTTATGTTGTTCAATAGGTATGCATATTCTGGTTTATCACATATTTAAATAAATAAATAAGACCAGAAGGAAACCTCTCAAACTAACTAACTGGGTAATGGGATTACAGTGGTTTTAGTATTCTTTATATTTCATTTTCCAAATGCTCTACAGCAAACCAGCATTGCTTTAATAATAAAAAATACCCTTATTAAAAAAATGTTCTATGAAGGCATATTTAAATTTGAATCTCTTTAAAAGAACCCTTGTTTTACCATCATTTTAATAAAAATGCCTTTTTAACTTGGAGGCACAATAAATACATGTCAAATGGACTTCTTTTTAATTACAAACTTGAGCTGCAATGTGGCCCATGAATTAGAAGTGGACAAAAGCAGATTCAGGGACATTCATCTGGAGGCTGAGTCCTGGCAAGAGATGCTTGTTTTGTTTTACAGGCATACTTGAATATTTAGATTTAGATATAGAGTAGGGATGATAATGCACTGGTTGACAAACGTTGCTGGTGATAAGTCAGGTGGCAATCGCAGGAGGCCAAAGGGACAGCAAGTGCAAAGTCACAGCGGCATGAAAGAACACGGTATGCAGAAAACTGTAAGTAATCAAGTATGTGTGAATTCTAAAGCTCAGGTTGGAAACAGGCGAGAAGTAAAATTCTTTACATTAGGCAGTGGGCAGCCCATGAGCATTCTTTTAAGACACAATAAGATATTGACTATTACCCCATAGGTTAATGGGGAGGCAGAGCCACTGAATGATTTTTAAGCAGGAAGAGCCAAAGTTAGATTGTTATTTTAAAATAATCATTCTAATAATATATAGAGGAGGAGTTAGAGGGGGAAAGAATGGAATTTGTGAGACAATTTAGGATATCCTTGCAATAGTCTTGGGAACAATATCAGCAAGGACAAAAATGTGAAAAAAAGAAGGGTTTTGTCATATATGTCATATATATATATTTACACATATATAGATAAAGAAATAGAAAGTTATTGAACTTGGGAAAATTAAATTTTAGGGTTTAGGGAAAAGAAGCAACTAAAAAACTCAGACTTCTAGCTTTGGCATATAATGAATAGTGTTTTTACCAAGCTTAGGTTGAGGAAAAAATGCCTCTAAAACTGGGGAGGGGAACACAATAGTGTTTTTAAGAGATTAAATTTGAGATGATAGAGCTGCATAGAAGGGAGTTGAAACTGTTAAGACTAAATCCAGGAAAAAGTCATGAGCTAAAAAATAAAATAGATTTAGGTAGCACTGGTGAATAGGAGGCTAAGAAAAAAGGGGGGGGGGAAACATTTATTTTACTCTTACTATGTATCAGATACAGATAATATTATCTGTGGCTCCGCATTTTTGTCACATTATGCACCTAATCTATCAGCAAATTCTATTAAATCTATCTTTAAAATATATCTCCACCCTTGGCAAAAATACCATTCTTTTCCAAGACAACTCTCATCCCGTTATTGCAAAAACCTGCTAAGCTGAATCGACATTGCCGATTCTGTCATCACTCATGACCTCAAGCCCTTCAATGGCTCCACATCTCTTTCAGAGCATTTTTTTTAAAGTATTAACAATGGTCTGTAATGCACTAATTGACATCATCTGTTCCGCACCTCTATCCTGGATCTCAGCTCCTATTACTCTTTGTGCTGTGGCCCAGTGATCTCCCTGCTCTTCAAAAACCCAGAGCCTTCACATTTGATGTTTCCTCAGCTGGGAATGCTCTTCTAAATATTTGCATGGCTTGTCTTTCATTTATTCAGGTCTCTGCTCGAAAGATTCCCTCCTCCCTGGGATTCTCCCTAATCCCCTTTATCTAAAATAGCATCTCCAGTCTCTCTCTATGATCTCACTCTGCTTTATTTTACTTCACAGCACACGGGGCATCTCTCTCTATGGGATTATTTTCTGTCTACAATATTAGAATGCGAGGACAGGCATTTTTTCCTCATATTTATTGCTGTATCCCCAGCAGCTTACACAATGCCCATTTTCTTTCAGATGGTGCAACTGAGGTAGATATATTCCAGAGTGCTGTGGGAAGAGCTTCTTTCAGTAGGAATGATTGGAGAAGGCATTTTTGAGGAGGTGATATTTGAGCAGAGATGGTATGAACAAGAAGAAGTCAGCCATGTGTCTCCATAGAAAGAACACCAAGTACAGAGTCCTGAGGCAAAAATAAATCAAAGTGCCAAGCGAAAGGAGAAAGGTCAGTAAGGCTTAGCTACAATGAAGCAAGGAGGAATGACAGTACATGAGTTTGGAGATGAGGCAAAAGACTTGTAGGTCATGGTAAGGATTTTGCGTTTTTTTTTATGGTATTGAGTCTTCTGTGACTTAAGAGACAACGTAATCTGCTGCAGATCAATAATACAGGAGTGGGTGTAGGAATTGGATCAGGGATGCAGATGAAATTATGAACAAGCTACTGTGAAGATGCTAACAGTTCATTTTGTAGTATGGAGGTGATGAGTACTCTGTAGGTAAAAACTCTGCCACGAGACAACTAGAATAAACAAATCCTGTTGGGTATTCCAATTCTCTGCCTGCAGATAGAGACTCTTGAAATATTCAAATCTTTTTAGGATTTGATAGGTTGGCCAGCTCATTGATGATAATAGACTTATCTTTTTACACGTGCGATTACATAGGGCAACTTACTTATGTAATATGTTTATTTGACTTAAGCCTTTTACAGAAAAAAGCATTTTGTATGGTATACTTCATTTTTGCCCCAAATCAGGGTAAAAGACTCCCTGGCCTTTTATGTTTGCAATGAGTGTTATGGCAACACTGAGGATTGTCATGGAATTTTTTCCTCTTTCACGTTCTTCCCCACAGTCCTTACATGAATAATAAGCCACAGAATGACCCCTGTAAACTGCCCCAGGTACTTTTGGTTGTTGTTGTTTGGTGCTGGATTTTGCTTCACTCTTTACCATTTTTTGGACCTTATAACTCCTAGGACTGGAGAGATCCTGTAAGATCTCTGGAAGGGCATACTATCAGCCTGTCAGCATCTTTCAAGAAATGCCAGGAAATGCTGATAAAAATTAGAAATTGCAGTGTGTGTGTGTGTGTGTGTGTGTGTGTGTGTATGAACAGTAACATTAAAACAATTCTGTACAGGAGGTTTCTCATTAACTCAGAATACTGACATCATGCTGCTGGCTTCTCTCCCATAAGACTAGGGGACAACTGAGATACTGCTTTATCCCCAATGGATATGACCTGTTGTGGCTCTCTAAATTTACCCTCGTGCTATGAACTGTAATTGTCAGGAAATGTTTCAGCCAGTCAATTCTATTTCCATGCAAGTTATAGGGTTTATGTAATTTTATATTGAAACATAAAAGATAGGATGAAAAACTGGTTTAAAAAAATTTTACTGAGGGTACATGGGTGGTTCAGTGGTAAAATGCTTGTCTTCCATGTGGGAGACCCAGGTTTGATTCCTGGACCATGCACCCCAAAGAAAAAAGTATTTAATTACAGTACATAACACATGATAATGGAAAAAAGATTAACAAATTAAGTATTTGTAGCTTGATTGTAACTTGTACTACTTTTTTTTCCTTAACATTTTAGCTTATCCTACAAATTCTCTCTATTGGAACTCAGTCAATAAAAGCCCCTCTAATTATTGTTGCATTCCAGAGAATAGCTGAGCTTTTTCAGCGGTAGCTTTCAAAACAAATTCTTGATTTATTGAGGTAAGAGTATTGGCATCAACTCTAAAGAGAATTTTGAAAAGTAAAGAAACTTCTAATTTAAACACCACTCAAAACAAAATCAGAGTTAACTCATTTCATGGAACTAAGATTTGGGTCAGATGCCCAAGCAGCTCTTTAAAAAAATCAAGCTGAAGCTAGGCTTATAGAGAAATGTCTTTTAGTGTATAACTTCTATGGGAGTTTGTATTAAGTGGATCCTGTGGGTCTATTTCCCAGAGGTTTAGGAATTGGCTTCTTCAGGACACCCCGCTGCACCCATCCTCTCCCCATGAGTTTGACAAGTTCCCTTGAGCTTGACCTTTTGTCCCATAAATGACCTGAGTATTCAATCATTCATAAATATTTGTTGACTGCTAGTTATAAGCACAGCATCTTTCAGTGTGTGTGTGTGTGTGTGTGTGTGTGTGTGTGTGTGTGCGCACGCGTGCAATATTATGCTTGGCTCTAGAAGGGTCCCAATTTATCCGTTTACATATTTTGCTCCTCAACTGGTCTGTGTCCCCACTACCCAGCAAAGTGCCTGATGCAGAGTAGATCAATAAATACTTGTGGAAATGAAACAAATAAGGGAAGAATTTCAAGAGAGTGAAGTTGGGCAAATAAGGCATGAAACAACATTAGTCAATATAAATTAAATTAGGGAAAAATGAAAATTGGTTTTTAAAATGCTTCCTTTACAATACTGTTGGATAACCACAATAAAATCAAGTACTGCCTAACTCTGTTCCTAAGGGTTAATGAATAAAAATTAATGGATAGAGATGGGCTTCCTCTCTCTCTCTGTATCATTATTACCTTTCAGATAGTCATGGAATAATTACTGTACTTAGCCATGGATTTGACTAGACATGCTCTGAGCTCAACAATCTCTGACTTTAGTTAGTTAGGTTAAGGTATGATTGGCAACTATGACATTTTCTGGGGAAGTCGTGGAACACAGCTCAGCGGCCATAGCCCAGCTCTTGCCCAGCCTCCCCCTACCGCCTTCCCCCAAGCCTTATACTGTGCGACTATGTTTCAGTCTGCTTCTATTCCACAACCTGGGGGAAATGGTAAGTCTAATGAAAAATCCAGCCAGACTTTAAACCCAGAAACTGGGAACAAGCAGCCTCAGATGTTCCCAGCCTGAAGGCAGGCATTCTCAGCGGCAGGGTCTCCCCACCCCCACTCAAAGTGCATAAATCTCATACTCAAACAGCATCCATTGGTCTCTCTTCTGTGGGCGATGTGGAGCTGCCATCTGTCAACCTCGAGATGAGCAATTCTGGCCACTCAGGAGACGGGCCACAATGGGCTCTCTTCCCCTGCTCTTTTAACCCTTTATGCTGTTTAAGTAATAAAGCAGAAATTTGCTGAAAGTTTCTTTTGTGCCCTGACCCTGTGTTCCCAGGACGCACTATGTAGCAACGCACTCCACAACATTAGTAAAGAAACGAAATACAGAGAAAAACCTGTGTCTTTCTGATACCATCAACATAGGACCTTGGTATTCTGTTCCTGAAAAATAAGAAACTAGGGTGGATCACAATGGCTCAGTGGTAGAGTTCTCGCCTGCCAATGCCGGAGACCCGGGTTCAATTCCCAGAGCCTGCCCATGCAAAAAATAAAATTAAAAAATGAGGAGAAACTATAATTTTGCTTTTCTTGAGGGGAAAAAGATATTATATAAAGTAATAATTCAAGCTTTTGTTTTCGTTCAATTTATCTAAGGAAGAGGGGAATTACTGACTATTGAAGATCTTGGAACGTCTAATAACATACAGTAATATGTATGAATACCTTAGTAATTCCTGCAGGGTCAAGGCTTGAAATCTGAATCACATGGAACTGACACCTCTGGAATACTAATATTTCTCTTCTCTCATGTTGTTAACTCACGAGTTTCGACACTTAAGGACACAGTTATATTATTTTAAAATATTGCTACATATTACCCTCTACAAGTGAATTAAATCAATGTCTCTTTCTTACAACTATCTCTATTACCATGCAAAGACCTTTTTTTTTTTCAAGCACAGCAATGGAGGCTTCAAAGACAACATTTGTTCCTCTGTTACTAAAGTAACATGCAGACTTTTACAAGCTCATGCTGACATATTTCCCTGAGTGGGATTTAAACCGGGACTGCTTCCAAGACGGATGAAACTTCTCTCAGCTGTTCTTAATTAATAGCCACACCTGCTGTTTAAATGTTGATTACACCTTTAAGAAACCATAACAGTAAAACTTTTCTCAGTAAAATTTTAGTAAAAATGTAAGCTAATAATCTGTTATAATAACTAAAGGGATATATAAATAAAATTCCATAAGAATATTTGTCTAGAACTAGACAATTTTTTATGTTTTTAAATACCTTTTGTTCTTACAAACTCCCTTCTGAAAAGGGAAGGAAAATGCTTATAAAATATATATATATTCTCATAGTAGAACATTTGCAAAATGAATAAAATAGAAAACATTATCAACTAACAACCATTATCACATTATCCAAACTTAACACTGCATGTTTTCATATATTTTCTTCTAAAACTTTTCTATGACTGTATCCGAAGTTTTGAAAAGATATTTTAAACATCATATAACAGACTATCCTATGGATAGACCAGCATTGTTTTAGCTTTTTCCCATTATATAAGTAATTCATGTCTTCAGTTTTCATTATTATAAATAATATTATGATAAAAAAATTTTGTACATTAGTTTTGTCCCTGTCTTGATTATCTCCATTGTTTACATTCTTAGAGGTGAGAAAACTGTGTCAAAAGGTGTAGATTCTTGTTACATTGTGCACACGTTAAACTCTCCTTGAGAGGCTGAATCAGAAAATAACACAAGAGTTTGCAAAAGAGCCTGCTTTGCTCAATTGATCTCATCCTGGCTTTGATTTACCTTTCTCATTTTTGAGGAGGATGAAACTTTAGTCATATTTATGTTTATTGCATTTTTTTCTTCTTTGAGTTGTCCAGATTTTTTGGTCCTTTTAGAGTTTCAAATGCCTTTCTTTTTATTTTAAAAAACTCATATAGACAGGATATTACATTTGCCTTATTTATTGCAAATTTTTCTGTTTGATGTTTGCTTGTTACTGATATTTTTACTTTAAGAAATGTTACAATTTTTAAAATATAGTTTTAAACTTCTCCTTTTAGATTTTTATTCCACTACTTTTTATGCTTTCCAACCCTGAAATACTCCTCTTTATTTTCTTCTAGCTTTTAAAAAAATGTTTCTTTTTTCCCCATTTAACCCTCTTAATTACCTGAAATTCATTTTGGTGTGAGGTGTGAATGGCAATCTTATTTGAAGTATCCCATGTGGGCAACTTTTTCCAATTGTTGAAAATCTTACAACCCACTTTTCAGTTTCTCTGTGAGAAACTGAGCGAGAAAGCAGCCGAGCATCGATAAGGGCTGACAGGGTCCACGGTTTGGCATGCAGCTGCAACTGCACGGGTCACCATTAAATTAGGAACGGCACTTGGCGTGAACATCTGCATCGCTGCTTAGAGTTATCTGAAAGGTACGTACAAATCAACATGTACAAAAAATGTGTGCAACATGGCAAGGAAGAGACTGATTCTTCACTCCGTATTTATGTATTATATAATTAAAAAAAGAAAAAGCATATAGATGATTTATTTCTTGAAATAAACTGCCTCAATACATAATTTTACAGATCTTCTAAAAATGCAAATATATTTTTAAAAATTGAAAACATATGGGGTGAATATTTGACAGTTTCCATTAGTTGATGTACATGAGGTCAGAGGACTTGTATTAACCATCTCGCATGACATTTTGGACTGAAGTATGGACTTCAGCCAGGACACTGAACTGTATTTCAATTCTGAGGGAGGCTAGATCATTCAGAACACCTTGCTGCTCAAGTCGGATTCTCAACAGGGAAATGAAATTCTGATATTTTACTTTGGGGCACATTTTCACAACAACACATTATAGTAACTCAGTGCCCCAGATTTCTGATGGGAGTTTACAAGGTTAAACAATGAACGAAAGGACTCTACATTGGTGTACAGTAATCATCAGTTTTGGAAGTGGAACAAGTTTATTCTTTTTCCATTGTGATACAGCACTGCAGACACTTTGTTACTTTAATGGCAATACATAAGAACTCCAGGAGGGCCCTGTTTGCTGGCAAAGCCAGCACTGTTTGCTTTTTTTTTTTTTCTTGGATTCTTAAAAATTTTTTTCTCGGATTTTTAAAAAAATTGTCACTAAATAGATGTTGGCAATCAGTTGACTTAACCTAGATTAGAAATAGCTTAATAAAATATGAAGGATTTTTGTGCTCTTTTGCTTGAATGCTCTGATGTTACATTTTCAGCCCTGTGCTGTCAATAGAGTCAACCTCCTCTTCTAACATAAAGTAGTGGTTATTATACTTAAGTGCACTTAAGAGTTACTTAGCCATCATGTTTAATCTTGTTAAATAAATATTCTCGGATCCCACCCCTGCGATTCTAACTTGGTAGGTCACGATTGGGGCTCAGCAATCCACAGCATTTGAAACTCTCCAGGTGGTTCTTCTGATGTGGAAGGCTCACGGAGCACACTCTGGGAGGTGCTGACATAAAGGATTAACCAGACGTCTCATTTTAGGTATTTACTACACAATCTCCAATATGCTTTATCCCTTATGTCATCATCAATCATCTAGTCAGTCAGATGGCATATAGGATGTAGGACAGCAGAAGGAGCTGAATAACATGATCCGTTTTTAAAGGAAATATATATCATAGAAACGTGGTCAAGTTTGTGAAACACACACCTTCTTAACGGAAAAATTGTTGGGTATCTGTAAAATACCCCTTTCCTTCTGTAAATGATAATCTGTTGGGTTGTTTTTTCCCCAAAAACGAAAAGGTGTCACAAATTTTTCTATGTGCCTCTACCTTACAAGATGTTTAGTAAATGCTAATTTCCTTCAGAAGGCCAACACTTTACTTTCTGTTAAAAGTAAACAAACTACTTTTAACACATTATTTATGTTTTGGGAGAAATCCAACTTCTTGTTGTTTTCCTGGATAAAGTAAGAATTCTTCACAAGACAAAATCTCAACGTGTTGAGATTTAATTTTATTAAATGAAATGAAATGTGTACTTAATAAAGAAGATTGTATCAGGAATCTAACTTTATACTGCAAAGCCCCCTTCTGTAATTTCATTGATGATGGAAGTAGGTAAAGAAGAATACAATTTAAAGTCTATGTGACAACATTCATAATTCATCAGAAGCACAGTTTCCAATATGAAATCATCAGAATAAATTATTTCATTATTTCAAATTCATAGAGTTAGAAGCTAAAATATAGGTTACCAGAGGCCAGGGTCCGTATAGGGAATGGGGGATTATTACTTAAATTGTACAAAGTTTTTATTTGGGATGATGGAAATGTTTGGTAAGGGATGGTGGTGATGGCAGCTCAACAGCGTGACCGTATCTAACAAGTGCTGCATTACATATTTGAATGTGATTAAAAGGGGAAATTTCAGGTTGTGTATATGTTACTAGAATAAAAATTTTTACAAAAACATAGGCCTGTGCAACATAAACAGTAAACCCTGACGTAAACCATGGATTATAGTTAATAGTATATTTATAATAATATTCATCATTTGCAACACATGTACCACAGCAGTACAAAGTGTTAACAATATGAGGTGGAGGCAATCTTTTTTTTTTTTTTTAATTTGCATATGGGCAGGAGGCACCAGGGATAGAACTCCAGACCTCCAGCACGGCAGGTCAGAGCTCTGCCTGCTGAGCCACGGCAGCCACCCAGTGGAGGCAATCTTGAAAGTCTGTATTTCCTGCATGTTTTTTCTGTAAATTTACAATTTCTTTAATAAAACATATATCCCAAATAAGTAAATAAAAAGCAGTTTCATCCCCCAACCTCCACTATTAAACACCTAGCTTTCACATAACTTTTAGCTACATTTTATTAGCTCAAAGACACCATCTAAATAATGATACTACAGATAATCATCGTAATATTTCTACCTTTTAAAGCAAATATAATAGAAGATATGCAGGTTTTACTATGGTCGCATAAGCCTACACAAATATGAAAATCAAATGCTTACAAGTTCGACAATCAAATGTGATAAAATGCGCTCAGCATTTCAAAGAAAAAAACCCCAAATGAAAATAATCAGAAACAAGTGGATGTTTCTTGTGGCTTATTAAATTTAAATTTCACCTCTTAGGGCACTAAATCCAAAACAGCTGGCTACTGGTGAGTAGCCTGACGATATCTGTGTGGAAGGGAGAAAACGTGGCTGGGAGAGAATGCTCTCCAGAGTCTTCTTAGTTCATAATGCATGTGGCCTTGAATGAGCCTCTATATTATATTAACCTTAATAAATACAGCAGAAGAAAGATTATTTAAAATTAGTAAATAGTTGAAATAAATAAAAATATTATTTTTGGCTGGGGTGTGCCTCACTGTAAGAAAAAAATAAACAGAGATATATTGGATACTCATCATTCACATTAAAATTTCCTCGTATCACAACGCAATCTTTCAATAAATTTCCTTAAAAGTCAACTATGTATTGCATTTAATTGAACTTGATACAGAGACTGCATGACAAAATATCTGTTCTTTTATTTAGTAAATATATTTTGCACAATTAATATTTTACATCAGTAATGTGTGCACTTGTAATAAGGGTACATTATTTTTTTAGCAGAAGGTTACAGTTCAATCTGCTCAATCACCAAGGTGAGTGTTTTTTAGAAAATTCTTTTTGTATCTTTTCAATTTCCACAGCCTCTGGCTTCATTTAGGAACTTGTCACCTGCAGCTGAAAAAGGACCACAACATTTGCTACCTTGGGTCTTTTTCTAGTCATTAATTCATTCATATTTTTAAAAAATGTTTATTGAGCACCTATTAAGTGCTAGATACTATATCAGGCACTGGAAAGGCTGTGGAATTTAACATGCAGACCACTATCTAATTTATTCTACTAAAACAGCCTTTGATTGGTGGGTTTTCACTGGCATGCAATTCAAATTCTAAAGCTGGGCATACAAAGCTCTTGATAATCAGATCTCATGCTTTTTATCCAAATGTCATGGGTTCCACATGTGTCCAATAGAAATTAGCGTAACAACTATCAGAATTAACATACTGCTTCTCAATTACTCTGTCATCATGACTCCAAAATTGACTTTGTGAACTTGCTATGTAGCCTCAAAATGTGACTTTTCTGCCACCCTCCAAACTGTACTTCCTCACCACAGTATAATTTAATATTGGGACTGCTACTTTGTCCATCCCTGGACTTACACTCCTCTTCAAGCCAAGGTTGCATATGTTATTCATCTTCGTAGGCTCAGTGTCCAGCACTTATTAGATGTTCAATAAATGCTTAATGCATGCAAGAACCCAGACTGCAGTCTGCTTCTCAAGTCCACTTCAAGCTCCACCTTCTGCTTTAGCAAGAAGGATGTTAAAAATATTTAACTCATATGCACCTCAGGCACCAACCAGTCAATGGCTGGAGCACTGGAATGGGTTCATAAGAGCCCTTGCTGGTCCAGGCATTATCCCTTTGTTTGCTCAACTGGGTTATGGGCGTAGGCTGGAGAATCCTGGGGAAGGGGTCCAGCTAGCCTCAGTAAAAGGGGCAGCATGATGGGCTCATACCAGCAGATATTTAATCTACCCATATAGAAGCATTTCAAATTGTAAACACTGGTACAGTTGTTCTGTACTGAATACCAGCCCTGTCCATGAGGCATTTCCAGAAGGCTGAGGCCTGCAGAGGTCTTCCCTTTCATGTGGATGATTTATTTCTGAGGCTATATTGTGAGGCCCTGGAGGACAGAAGCCATGCCTTACACTTTCTCAACCTTTATCTTTAAATGACTCCTCTAAAAATTATATAAGCTTGATGTATTTCATATTTTTTGAAGTGCTTTCCAAGGATGATTTTCATTATACTCCTGGCTTTTACTGAGGTTAAATATCAAAACTAATTATAGGAAGAAAAAAATTCCTATTTTTTTAATAAAATTGCTACAGAGGGTAATGCTCAGTGTATTGACATATTGATATGCTTAGTAGAGAAGGAATCCCTTTTTCTCTCTGTCTCTCTCTGTCTCTCTCTGTCTCTCTCTGTCTCTCTGTCTCTCTGTCTGTCTCTCTCTCTCTCTCTCTCTCTCTCTCTCTCACACACACACACACACACACACAGACCTCTGTCTTAGGAAACTGCACTAACTTGCCACTAGTTGCCTAAATAAAAAAAACTATTCTCTTTCTTTTTTGACCCCTAATAAACCCCGAACAGTCTTGGAATAAAAATGCAAATATATTCTAAATCCTAACACTTCTCACCTTCTTCTAGCGTTAACAGCCTAATCCAATCCTCCACCATATTTCGCCTCAGGGGTCACTAGCTCCACTTAACATTGATCTCCTTTTCTGGTTGCACTTTCCGCAGGTAGAGGGACATTTTTTAAAACTATTAATCAGGTCCTACTCTTCCCTGGACTAACCCCCTTCAGAGGCTTCCTGCTATACTTAGAATGAAATCCAAACTCCTTTACCAAAACCCATTACATTGAGAAAGAAGCCCAAACTCCTGCCACACTCTCAGACCTCATTGCTTTCCACTCCTCTCTTTGTTCACTGTGCTTCAGCCACACAGGCTGTCTTTCTGTCCGCCGACATGCCTGGCACATTCCTAGCTCAATTAGGCAGCACACCTCCCCCTCCCGTTATCATACTTATACATTCATATCTTTGATCTTTGTCTTCTCTTACCACAGGGATTCTCTCTTGTTATCGTTATTTCCCCAGCATCTAGGACAATTCCTGGCACATAGAGAGGCTCCATATATATTTTCTGATTGAATCAGCCTAGCAGAAAAGAACTGAATCGATTTCATAACAACACCAGGGTTATTGGTCTAAAGTCATAAGAAAATTTATAAAGTAATGGAAACGCTGATATAAAGAAACGAAAGTTCTCTACCACAACTTGGGAGACTTGTTAAAATAAATGAAGTAAGAAAATAAAACTCCGAGAGCAAATTGGTAAAAAAGGAAAGGTTTGGGTACTTAATTTGAAAATCATCTAGGATAGATGATGTGAGTAATGTTTATGGTGAAGCATCACATCTATGATCCAGCTCTTGGCACAAAGCAAATTAACAATTTAAAATGTATGAACTCGGACAGGCCACGGTGGCTCAGTGGCAGAGTTCTCGTCTGCCATGCCAGAGAGCTGGGTTCGATTCCCGGTGCCTGCCCATGCATAAAAAAAGAAAAAAAATGTATGAACTCAGTGTAAGAAAATTCAAGTGTACTTAGAACAATATGCAAATTTATAAATGATGCCTTAAATACAATGCCAAAAGAAGAAAATGTAATAAAGATACATTCCTGATTAGTTGCTCTAAGTTGCACTTTTCCAAAGTATCCTTAATGACTCCTCTCTTCAGAGTCTGTTTGGTCCCCGCATGCATTTGCTGACTAGTGTCCCACACAGCGCTACCCTGGGATCCTGGGAAAGTCTGTAAGACTTCTTTCACAAATGAATTTGGAATATACATGCCAGTCACCTGCATACATGAAAATGGAAAGGCATCTGAAAGATGATGCAGTTTTCATTCATAGAAAAATGTAGAGCCATTTTCCAGAACTTCTGTTAAATAAAAATTTAAACATCCTTCCCTGCCACACACCTTGTTTTTTTGAAGCTGCCAAGCCAGTTGTGATAATATCAGATCTTTGAGTCCTTTAAGGATTAGTGAGTGAACCACATTTCAGAGAAAAGTTATATGATATATCTTAAGAGTCTTCCAGTCTCCTAAGGATTGCAGACATTTCCTCAGTTGATTTGGAATCAGGTCCCTGGGCGTAGGCGTCTTCTAATACCCTTAAGGGAGAGATGGGCTCGGGGTACTCAGAGTGGACAGACCAGTGTCCAGCCTAACCCATGTAAGGCACATTCCTGATAAGTGATTTCTGCCTCACATATCTACAGAAAAAATGTCATATATTCAAAACGTATGTAGTAAAGTATTAAAATACATAAAATCTAACCATTTTAGTATTTTAAATGTGTATTTCTTCATGAGTTTGTTTTGATTATGAATAAAACTAGAAAATGTATTTGATTGAAACTCTTGGCCCAACAATACAATAAACTTTATACACATATTTAAGTTTATTTCCAGAAAAAAAAGGGCCAAATATCTCTGTTTTTGTTTTTCCCCTCAAAAAGAGGAAACGTTATCATTAAAAGTTCCAAAGCTCTTAATAATTATTTATCATTAATTATGATACAAAAGAAAACTAGAATAATTAAGGAATAATAATTAAGGGAGTATTTAAGATGACTTAAAGAGTGACTTCAGCCTTATAGTACCCCATTTTAAAATAAATAAAATGATGGAATTCTTAAGCTTAGAGATCTTAAGCTACATAGAACCACTTTCTTGTGTGTACATTTACATCATCTTTGGTATTAAATTATACATTTAGCAAGTCACGACTTTCCATGTCTGATGGCTAAAAGAGTAGAAATTTTGCACAGAATATCACTTCTAGAAATTAGACAGCAGGCACATTCTCACCTCTACCATACGTTTCCTATGTCACAACAATCATTCTATGCCCCAGTCTGTAAAGTCTTTGGCAGAAGAGTTCATTTCAATGATCAACATGCTATATGTACTTTAATACAGAGAAATCAGATTGTAAACTTTTTCAAAAAACAACTCCCTTTTTTCAGGGTCAATATCTAGCTTAATAAGGATAGAAGGATTTTAACAAGGAATTGATGCTGCCGATGAATATTTCTTGTAACAAGTTTTCAAATAGTTTTCTGTACTCTTAGCCTTGAATAAATTTCTCATTCCAATTCTTAGACCTCAAAATCATGTTAACATTTGATCTTCTTTACCAAAAAGAACCCATCAACTCACCAAGACACAACTATTTCTGTTCTCTACTTTTAAAATATTTATCTTTTGTAACTCTTTGAAGTGCCTCAAATTTATTTCCATGAGGTACATTTTTCTTAATGATTTTTTTTTCATTTTTCTTAATGATTTTTAAAAGGTGAAAAAAATGGGATGTTCTTGTGTGACTTAAAAATACTAAAGGAGCTATTAAATAACATTTTAAGGATTGATCTAAAGTCTAAATTAATAAAAACATTCATTAAACTAGAAACTACCTTTAAAATGAGGTAATTCCTTCTTGAGAGAATATATTTATTTAGTGCAACTAATTAAGCATGGAGAGTTCTCCTACTTTGCCAGCTCAGTATAGAAATCAGCACTAGAAATGACTGCTCTGAGACATCTGGAATGGTTCTGCTGGTGGAGGTGGGTAATTTAAACTATAATCCAGAAGGAGAGCGGTGACTTCTCCTGGTTACAAATCTCAGCTGTATGCTAGTTAAGGCAGATGATTTTTCCCCTGTGGGACAGCCTCTCTCCTCACCTTTCTGTTTATCCTTTTGCCTGTAGTGACTTCTATTCCAGAAGTTCTGTCCTCTTTTTCACTGAAGTGCTGATAGCCTTTCTTTTCACTTCTGCCAAAGGCAAACATTTGTTCTATCTACTGTTTTTTTAATGACAAATTCTTAGGTTCTGTTTCAGTTTCACTATGGACTGACATAATTTCAGTGCTAAGAAATTATGACATGAATCCAGGTCAGAGAAAAAGCCAAAGAGACTGTGGCACCACCACAAACTCCTCACATACTTTCTATTCTTACTCCTGGAAATATCAGGCAAATGTTATACTGTAAAGCTCTCTATTTTTCCTATTCAGTAATCCTATACATCTCAGTTTTAGGGCTTCACTGAGAACTAAATAACTTGCAATAAGGTCAAATTCCTGGATCTGACAGATCAAAGATAAACTTTATTTTCCAGTAAGTAGTAAAATAAAAATATTCCAGAGATTCTTGGGAAAGAAAAAAAAGGCACAATAAGCCTTTGTGTCCATTTAAAGGAAAACATGATGCCCATGAATTATTAAAAGTTGAAAGTCAACTTATATATTTGGTTGCTCAACTTTTAAGCCTTTCCACAAAATATTATCATAATCAGAACAGTATTCAAAGACCTTTTCACTGAAGTTAGTTAAATGGTAGAAGTAAGATCCCTTCGTAAGCTGAAGCTGGGATTCCACATGACCACATGCTTTAAAAATGTTCCATGACCTAGTGATAAGTGAACTATACATCAACATTTAAAGGGGCAAAGGGACTTGACAGACTGAATGTAAATGAATCTTTACAATATTGCTGGAATTCACTTTAAAATATTACATATGCTCAATCTTGGACAAGTTTCAAATAAAGAGAGTATCATTGCTCATTCCCAACTTCTAACTCATAAAGACAATTCAGAAGAAACAAACATGTGGCATCGCTCAGCATTAAAAGGAAACCACAGCATGCCACCGACTCAGAGGCAGTCAGGTGGTTTGATCACATTGGTTTTATTCTGTCAACTTTCTTCCAGGAACTTTAAGTTTGACCAATGAGGTCCTCTGTTGTTTTACACGCTACCATTCTCCCTTCCTCCTCGTTTGCGGCTTAAAACTTACCCGTACCCTAGGTCCTTTGACATCCTCACTGTTACAGCCATAGTAGTCTGGGGTTTTATCCCATTCCTGCATGTTTCCTTGTGCTCTTGTGCTCTTCACCGCATGGCAAGATGGGCAGAGAGCTGCATTGCCCATCTCAGTTCCACAGTTCCTGCCGTCAGTGGGCCCTTCCTTGCCCTCTGCACTCTGTCCAGGGCTCCCAGGGGTACACTAACATGGACAATTCATCAAGACGATCCTTGGCTCCTCTGCTCCGTTCCCCTCCACGCCCCTCACCAGTTCTCCCCATCTGCTGGCTGCCTTGCTGGTGTCAGAGAGAACTCAAAACCCTAGCAACTGCAGGCTACACTCAGTGACCATTTCCAATTCAGGCACTGCCAGTCTATTTTTACACCTACCAGGCCAGCTATGCATGTCAATGGAGTGGGGCGGGGGGAGGCGAAGGGAGAGCAGAGGAGGGGGCGGTGTTGTTTTGTTTTTCACCATCTGAGCAGTCTGCTTTACACATGGATTTAGGTTCCTGCTGTGTAAAATGCCTCTACATATGAGAATTTTTGAATTGCTCAATGAATGCCTTGGAATGCTTTGATTTCCCCCTCTCTGTCTCTCTATCCACCCAGAATGTTAAGTCTGTTAGTAACTGTGCTTTACCAGCATAACGGATAAAAGTTGTTTTTGTAGTTGTTTCTACAAAAATGTGGCTTGGATGCCCCTTGGATTATATGCATTATATCTCTCATGATCACTGTTAGAAAACAATCAGCCATCCATTTAGCATTTATAATTCATTGGAAAAAGATGAATCAAAATGGCTTATTACTGCTATAGATGTTTTAAATTTAATAAGTTATGTGCAATTTTTCTATTCTTCATGATTGTACAACATAACAGGAAGCATTTTTATTCATTTATAACTTTTTAATTTTTAATATTTCATAAATGTTTCCTTCAATTTTAAAAAAAACAAAGATGGCTTTCAAAACCATATGTACTATCTTTGAGATCATTATATATTTTTGAAGGAAATTGTTTCCTGCTAAAATGAGTACAGCAAATACAAATAGATACATGAAGCCAATCATGAGAAAAATTAAGGCTTTATTACAGCCTCCTATAGATTAAATTTCATTTCCCCCATCAGGGTTTCCCCTAAATATACAGAGCTGTATATATATGTACATATATATATGTACATATATATGTATATATAGGCATTTTAATATTAGTTCTATCCTTCCTCATTTGTTTGGTGTGCATACATCTCCATCTTCTCTTCCAGATAGGTTTCAAACTATTGAAAGGTAGGGTCCAGATCTTAGATCTTTGTATCATGTTATATGTTAAATGTTTAAAAGTTGTATTGAACTGAGCGCAATCACTTGGGGTAAACAGGATGTGGAAGATATTCAGAAATTAATTAAGGTATTTACTAGAACCCATTTTTCCAATTTGTCACTATTTTAAAAATATATAAGCAGGTTTTCATTATTATTTTTTTTAATTAAAAACAGCATTTCTGAAATAGTCTATCACTCTGAATTGCTGTCCAAAGCCCTAAGATCTGAAATCTGAGAATGGCAGTTTGCAATTCTGATTTCCATAAGAGCCCCATAGTGCTAGTACATCAATCCTGTTTTGAACAACCCTTTATCTAAGAGTTAATGGTCCTAGAGTGTGTAACCTACTATAAAGAGCCTATCTCTACATGCATATTTCTTGGATAGCAATATTCATTATTCAGTGAAATGATTTTTACCTCTTAAATATAGATAGTCATTTTTTAAAGCTGTTAATTTTTCTTAATTTGCTGACAATATTAGGACAATGATAGGAAAAAAATTAATTCATGTTAAAGAATATAACCATAATCTAAACAACTTAAATGTTAAAGCCTTAGGTCAAAGTATTTATAAAGACAATGCCTCGTATCAGTTATAAGATTAGAGTGTTGGCTAAGATATATCAGGCCGAGCCTTTCATGTTACCTGAATCATTATGATATAGACTAATAGATTCATCATACTTGCAGTAATTTCTCATCAAATGATCTGTATACTCGAACGACATACAGTAAGATTTAAGCAAACTATGATGTTTAATGATGAGTTTTCAAACTCCAATTAAAGCATACAGTGTTTTTTTTTTAACATTTGTTCCCCCTATTACTTATTTTCATTCCGTATGTTTTACTCGTCTGTTGACAAGGTAGATAAAAAGAGTATCAGACACAAGGTTTTCACAATCACACACTCACACTGTGAAAGCTACATCCTTATACAATCATCTTCAAGAAACATGGCTACTGGAACACAGCTCTACATTTTCAGGCAGTTCCCTCCCAGTCTCTCCATTACATCTTGACTAACAAGGTTGTATCTATTTAGTGCATAAGAATAACCTCCAGGATAACAATCTCTGTTTGGAATCTCTCAGCCACTGACACTTTATTTTGTCTCATTTCACTCTTCCCCCTTTTAGTCGAGAAGGTTTTCTCAATCCTTTGATGCTGAGTCCCAAAAGCATACAGTTTTATTCTCTGTCTTCTTCTGGTTTCCTACATGTTGGAGAACTTCAGCAGTCCACAACATCTTAAAATGCATGCTTCTTCTTGAATATATTAAGCACTTTGTTCAGACTATAAGCCAGATTGTGCCAGCTGTTGAGAGAGGTACACTCCCCCTGCTCACATCCCCCACTTTGGGAATCGGTCAGTTGACTATTTTTAAAACACAAAAGTTCAACATTCAACAGACTCTTTGATGAAGAGTTATGCAATATAAAAATTAGAAGTAAATCCTAAAAAGTATCGCTTAGCCTCCCTCCTTTATTCTAGAGGCGAGGCCTGAAACCCTGGATTTCTACATGTAAAAGGAATAGTTAACCACTCCCACCCTGAATCAGGGAAGTGATCCTTAGGAACAAGGTGAAAACTTTTGCTAGGCTTTAACAGCATGAACTGCTTCCCGGAATATCTCTATCTCATTAATACGTTACCCATTTCTACCACTGTGCCTTTGATCTATCATAAGAATGCATCCCCTCTCCTCCACCAGTTCAGGTTCAATGCCTCCTTCAGAGTCCACCTCAAAACTCACTTCCCCCTTGAATTGTTAATTACACCTGTGTCAGTCCCTTATTTGTTCTAATATCTTGTGAAATAAAGTTGGGACTGCGGTAGTATCAGCTCTTGCTCTTTTCACATAATACGGCTTGTCTCTCTTGGTGACCTCCTCACAGGCTTAAATACACATAGTAACATTAGATACATGTTAAGTAAATGAATAAAAGGTGGCCATGGATAGAAGCACAACTCATAAAGTCAATATTTAACTGACTGCACTGACCTAAACTTCTCATTCTTACATAACAGTACATATTTAATGATTTAAAAATTTTTCAGTCATGACAAAATCTTTATTTCATATCTATATTTGCAATAAACTCCCTTTCTAGCCTTGGGAAAACAGTAACACCATTTAGGTTCACTTTTCCTGGAAAAGAGTTTGTAGTGTTTTGATAAGAACAGGAAGTGCACTGCGATGATGAACCAAGAAAGTAATATGTTAAGTCTCAGAAAACCCTTTTTCTAAATGACAAGTAATTAGTCTTCTTCTGCCCCTCTATCTTTTCTTCATCCCAGGGAAATCTTTTCATTCTTTCCCAAAAAGAGAAATATCACATGCTGATACTGGAACCCCACTGTTGATGCTTGATGCCCAAACAAGACGGGGCTAGGAAAAGACAGATATGAAATCCCCTGGTGCTCTTGGGCTGGTTGAAATCTTCTATTTCCTACCAGAACAGAATTAAATTATCAACCTGGAAGCTATCATAGCTGTGAAAATAGGATTTCCAATATACAGCTTCGTATTCCTGATCACTTCAAACTTTGCCAGCCACCAGATTCTTTCTACCTCACTGAAAGCAGGGATGTGAAGGACCCACAAAAGAGAGCATTATTTAACAAGTTAAAACATTTCTAGTTCCATCTCCTCACGTTAACTAGCAGTGGTCACCTAGACAGGTTGGTCACAAATCCTTGGTGATGTGACGACCTATATACATAGCATTTTGTTCGCCAGCCGGCAAGGTTAGCAAATACTGTGCAGCATCAGTGTCTAAAAATATGCTGGTAGGTGGCTGGGATCTTTGAGGACATCTGACAAGGGACATGCTTTCTTCCAGGGCAAAACAATGTCACCACTGTTTCTCAAAAATGTTTCAGAGTCACTAGGGCAAATTATTCAGAAAACAAACATTTGCATGTTTGGCCGCACTTGGCGCAAGGTACTTGAACTTCCTACATGACTTAGAAAGTGAAATGCAAAGACCCTATGACGGGATGTGTTTGCACTGTCTTCTTTGATTCCCAGGCATTCTTGCTGTTATTATTTCATCTATATTGCTATGCTTCAAATCCATCATTTTTTAAAAAAGGGATTAAAGTACTGAAAATAAGACCAGCTTCTCATCGACAATCTGAAAGTAGCTTGTTCAAGTTGCTGTGACAGCACATCAGAAAACCATCCAATGCAGCTTTAAATTTCACCTTTTAATTAAGAAGTAATAGTTATACATAAAATAAACACCTTGGAGCAGAAATAATTGTTTCACTTCTTTAATTTCACTTAGATTTAGATGACAGCTCATATAGTCAAGTGAAAAGATCTCTTTGCTAGGAGTTGCAAATTTCAGGTTTAAATTCTGGTTTTACCACTAATTTACCTGTGTGGGCTTGTATTACCTTTATCAAATCTGAGCCTCAATATTCTCTTTTTTATAATAAGGGGGTTAGACTAGATGAGTGCTAGATCCCTTCCAGCTCTGAAGTTCTTTGCTTCTATGAAAAAGGACTTACCAGCATTTGAACATATACCTGACACATAGTTCTAATTAAAGTTGATCATCTATTTAATGCATTCACACAAACACACACACACACACATACACAGAGACATAACAAAAAGGGTAAGTGAATTTCGCTTTCTAAATTATGCACTAAATTCAAGTATCTTGCATTATGGATCTTTAGTTCTACAGGCTGGCAATGTTCAATATCCCATAGCCTCAAGCTGGGAAGATGAAGGAAAATATGTGAAATTTGGGATTTTTATGGTATACAGGAATTCTTTTCCAAAGGGAGGATCCTTTGTCTCTTGCTCCACCTTTCCTGAGTATTAGCTTGACTGATAAATTTAAAACATTTTGGAAACGACATCCTGTCACAATTTTCTCCATCTCACAAGTGTAAAATACTTTCACCTGAAATAGTCTCACTCTTCCAAAATTGACTTTGTAGTCTGTAGACTTTGTAAGACAAGCTTTTACAAATAGACTGCATAAAATAGTAAAGGCTTTATTCCCTCCCCATAAATGTTGATTAATTTGCTCCTAAAGCCAGGTGCTATCATATTAAAAAGGATGAATAAAATTTTACCATAAGTTTCTAAAGTGGCAAATTGGTAGGAAATTTTCACTCAAAATCATGGGATTTAATTTTCTCTCTCCTCCACATTGTGAGAGTTCTTCAAGATTATTTCCCATACAGAGGGGAAAAAAAGTAGTCTCTAAATCTAAATTATCGTGTACAAAATACAATGTCCTCATAGGATATTTAGTTAATACTTTCTGTTGCAGAACATAGTTAACATGTAAGACTTATGTTACCTTTGCTGAATTTAGTAATCTGCTTGGATTATAATCCCCTCCTTGCCCCTTTTTATACCATGGTAGTCATATTACAAAACTGATCGTATTTATCTGATTAAACTAATAATTGGTTACTCCAAATGTGTGACAGTTATCCTACCCACATAAATACATGAAAGCAGGGACAAGTTCTGACCTTGGGACTCACCAACCTGTGGAAATAACTGCAGAACATTCTTGCAACAACTCAGGCAGCATAATATTTTTTTCCCTTTTGGGATGCATTCAATACAATGTTTTTGGCTAAAAGTTAAATGCATAATGATTTTCACCAATTTACTTCAATCAAAAAAACTACTGCATAATTTATAGGCCTACACTGGACTCTCCTTAACAACACGAGGCATAGCTCTTCTAATTGAGGTCAGTGTTAATGAGTTTTACTATTTATGCTTTAAATAAATTAATCAAAATGAATATTGCCAACCTATTCATGAGCCCACAAACATCAATTAGCCAATTTAATTTTACATTCCTTCCAGCTATTATTTTCATTCCAGACTGTTGCCTCTTGACTTCGGGCATAAAAAGGAGGGCATTCTTTAGTAAACAGTGCCAACAACTTGTGAAGTTTTCTAAAGGCTATTCCACACAATGCCCAGAACTAAATGGGCACCCAATAAATGCCACTGATTGACAGTAAGGAGAGTGTGAGGCTAGAAGTGTAGGGTGCCCAAAGCAGGTCGAAAGGGCCATTTGAAATAGCCTATGTTCTGTCATTTTGAACAGGATTTTGAAAAGCAGCATGTATAAAACAATTTAGGCATTGTGCACTCCTACATTCTCTGAAGAAAAGTATTTGTGTGCATAATATTCATAAAATAGTTAACAACTAAACAGGGGCTCCCACAAGCTTTATTTGAAGAAGGAATCAAGTGATTTAAATTACAGAAAGAAAAAAAAAGCAGAGTTGAGCTCCATTACAATCTATTAACATTTCTTATAAATTTTCATCTGTAAAAAAGGGAGACAGCTAATAGAGATAATCTGAAAAGTACTCAGGTAGAGCGATCTTTGAATGAACAGTTTTAAAGCAAAATTGTTGATAGTTAATGTGGGGATGTCTGATGTCCAGGCTTGCTCCAGTGGAGATTACAAGTGGCGGCTACAGGAAAAGGACATTCTTAGAGAATGTCTTAGAGAACGTGACTGACTCTCGATGGGACACTGGGAAGAAAGCTGACCAGCATCACTCTACATATAGCGAGTTACTGTTGTCTAGACTGATCTATCAAAGAGAATCTTCATGCTGCACAATAGTTAGACATATTGCTTGAGCCTCTAGACAAAATAAATAGGAGCGCTGTATTCATGGGGATTTATAATCAACCTTTCAAAAGAATATAGGAAACCCCAACACTAAGCTCAAATGAATTATCCATGACTAAGACTAGCAAGCAAACATCCATTTATCCTTTCCATGCCTCTCAACTCTCACTTCACTTAGTATTTGACCATTGTTTTCCTTTGATGGTTCGCAGTCACTAAGCCACATGCATTTACATACTCATGTTTGTACGTTCATCCTAGAGGTTCTAGAGAAATGACAGCCTATCATAAACATTTTGGGTTATGATAGAAAACATGGATATTTAAATATATTGATACTTTTGCCATTACTGAAAGAATTTCTTCAATTGTACAACAGAGCCCACGTCATGCAATCAAATATTTTAATCTATTGGTCTCAAATTTTTAAATAATAATTTCCTAACGAAATGTACACATATGACATTTGAAATTAAGCAGAAGACATAAACATTAGCATATATTGCCAGGCTTGTAGCCAGGCATTGGTCAATCAAGAACAAATTCAAATTCAAATTAGAAAGGGGGAAATTTCAACTTCCCCATATGGAGAAGGCCTGACAGTCTCACCAGTAGTGAAGACAACAAAATCAATAGGCCAAGCCCTCAATCTTGGGGTTTGTTCATATGAAACTTAATCCTGCAAAGGATAGGCTAAGCCTACTTAAAATTAGGCCTAAGAGTCACTCCCAGAGAACCTCTTTTATTGCTCAGATGTGGCCTCTGTCTCTCAGCCAACATGATAAGCAAACTCACTGCCCTCCCCCTCTCTACGTGGGACATGACTCCCAGGGGTGTGGACCTTCCTGGCAACGTGGGATAGAAATCCTAGAATGAGCTGGGACTCAGCATCAAGGGATTGAGAAAGCCTTCTCGACTGAAAGGGGGAAGAGAGAAATGAGACAAAATAAAGTGTCAATGGCTGAGAGATTTCAAATAGAGCCAAGAGGTTATCCTGGAGGTTATTCTTATGAATTATATATATATATATATATATATATATATATATATATATCCCCTTTTTAGTTTAAGGTGTTTTAGAGAGGCTAGAGGGAAGAGGGAAGTGCCTGAAACTGTGTTCCAGTAGCCATGTTTCTTGAAGATGATCATATAATGATATAGCTTTCGCAAAGTGACTGTGTGATTGTGAAAACCTTGTTCTGATGCTCCTTTTATCTACGGTATGAACAGATGA
>PVIY010030036.1:0-31394 GCA_004026745.1 Myrmecophaga tridactyla
TATATACAGAGCAAAGAAAAAAAGTACTAATTTTCAGAGCACTCTTCAACAAGTAGTTACAGGACAGATCTCAGAGTTTGTCATGGGCTTCCAGACCATTCTCTCAGATTTTTCCTTCTTGCTGCTCCAGAATATAGGAGGCTAGAGGGCTTAAATGTTTTTTTATCATCACAATCGACTTTTTTTCTTTTTTGTGATAAATAACATCTATAGAAAAAAGCAATAAATGTCAAAGCACAGCACAACAATTAGTCGTACAACTGATTTCAGAGTTTGGTGTGGGTTACAATTCCACAATTTTAGGTTTTTACTTCTAGCTGCTCTAAGATATTAGAAACTAAAAGAAATATCAATTTAATTCAGCAATCATACTCATTTGTTAAATCATACCTGTTCTGTATAACTCCACCATCATATTTGATCATTCTCCCACTCTTTAGGGGTATTTAGGCTATATCATTTCTATCCTTTTCACATTGGAAGAGGCTGCCAATAATATGGGATGGGGGATGGAACTAATTGATGTTCTGGAGAGGCTGGCCCCTCTGCATTTCAGGACTTATCTGGTCTGGAGACCCATGTGGAGGTTGAAGGTTTTGGAAATTTACCCTAGTGCATGGAAGCTTTGTACAATCTTATATATTGTCCTAGGTATTCTTTAGGATTGACTGGAATGGTCCTGGTTGGGGGTTGGCAGTTATGACAGGTAACAACGTCTAATTGAAGCTTGCATAAGAGTGACCTACAGAGTATCTCTCGGCTCTATTTGAACTCTCTCAGCCACTGATACTTTATTAGTTACACTTCTTTTCCCCCTTTTTGGTCAGGATGGAATTGTTGATCCCATGGTGACAGGGCCAGACTCATCCCTGGGAGTCATCTCCCACATTGCCAGGGAGACGTTCACCCCTGGATGTCATGTCCCACGTAGTGGGGAGGGTAACAATTTCACTTGCAGAGTTGGGCTTAGAGAGTGAGGCCACATCTGAGTAACGAAACAGGTCCTCCAGAAGTAACTCTCAGACATGCCTATATGTGGGCTAAGCTTCTCCACTACCTACACAAGCTTCACAAGAGTAAGCCTCATGATCAAGGGCTTGGCCTATGGATTTGGGTGTCCCTAATGTTTGACACAGTATCAGGGGATTCCCTGAAGGTAAAGTTTAATAGTTCCACATTTTTTCTCTCATCCATCAAGGGACTTGGCCAATATCTTTTGATTATCTGCTTAGTATATTCTAGGATGTATCCAGGCATTACATTAACCTATACAGAATTAAAGGTCCTCATTCTTATTCTGGGTTCCCTGTGCTTTAAGTGTTCAAATGAGCTATCCATACAGGTTGCATTAGGTTATACGCTAAAGAAAATTTAGGTTCCTGACAAAATAAACATTTCTCCCTTTGATCTCAAAGAGTAGGTAGAGTTTTAAAATACAATGTCTTCCTTACCCCTGTATTCTGAATTTACCTTAATCCTGACCTGATTGGCTTTGTTCTTATCTCTAAATACCAGGTTATACATATATAAAACAGCCTCTCCAAATCCAGAAATAATAATTATCACTCCAGACTAAATATGTCTGCTATAAGAGCCTACAATCTAGGCTCCTATTTTCTTATAAGCTTTTTTTTAGGAGACTGTACAATAATTGTTCTTTTGTTACTGGTTTATTTTGCCTCACCAAATGTCCCACAGGTTCATTTACATCGTTGCATGCCTCATGACTGCATTTCTTTTTGTAGCAGCACAATATTTGATCATATGTATATACCATTGTTCACCAATCTACTTCTCTGTCAGTACATCCTTCAGTCACCTGCATTTATTAGGCATCAGGTATAATGCCCAAAGTCCACAGTCCATCAACACTCTCCATTTTAGATAATTTCATTGTTCCCAAGAGAAAGATAACCAATAAACACACCCTCATCAAATAAGAACTTTAAACCTCCCCTTAACTCTTGTCCCTCCCCCCATTATTTACCCCTGCTGTTGGTGTGGTACTGCTGATATTTTCCTGCTAAATACAGCCCACAGCATGCAACAGCAGCCCTCACCCCTGTGCTCTGGACCCAAACACTACCTGTACACCTTGAAGCAGTTCCTGCAAGAACTTATTTATATTTCTCATGTTAATCAGTGGGACACATTCTACCATTGGCTTTTGAGCACAAGAGAAGAAGCTACTGGTAGTGAAGGCCATTTTTAAAAATATTTAGGTACAACCTCATGAGATCATGAAATTAATATTATTGGAGGGCTCTGGCAAGCTAGAATTAGCATGGGATATATTATTCTAAAGTTTGATTTCAAAATCACATAGAGTTAATGAAGCCAGAACTCCCATGCTGATATTCTGATCAAAAGCTGGAGTAAAAGGAGCCCTCCCCCCACCACCCTGGAAGAACTTCAAATAGATTCATCTCCCTACCACCCTGGACTTGCTAGACAACATTTGGTGCCAGCAATTGGCTGAGGTCTATATCCAGTCATGTTAATCATAGCAAGAAAGATGGCCAGGTCATTCTCAGTAGTTCTTGATTTTGTTGATCTGTCCTCTCTAATAGGATCTGGGGATGTATCAGGAAATCACATCAAAGGCTATCTTATGGCGAGTCACATTTGCCACCAAATGGATCGTTAACTTTGCAGAGACCAGTTTCCACAGGAATTGAATTTTATTAGGATCAGATTCTTAGTAATACATCATGACCCCCAATGAAGTATTAGAGACATTTGGTTAAATTATGTAGACAATATTATGTCAGAATTTTGGTAGAAATCAATAATACCATTAATTGCAGGAAAGCAGTTAGTAGACCAGGAACTCCATCTTAAAGTTTTCAAACACATTTATTGGAGTTGGCTTATAGGTGGCACAATGGCAGTCAGGGGGCTCATAGAATGTCTAGTGGGAAGACTACATTAAGAAATCATCTAGGTAGACTATGACCATATGGGCCAAGATGTCTTGAAAGATGCTCCTCAGCAATATTCAGAAGACAGCTAGGGCATTGCATTAGGAAACAGCATTGTGGAATACTCTTACTGGTCAGAATCAGCTGTGCTTCAGTGCCATCATCTGCAATCTGGGACAGTACCTATCTTACGGTGTTTTGTGAAGATTAAATGAGTTCATGTAGGCAAAATGCTTAAAAGTCTTTGTGTTAGGCATGTTTAAGCCTATAATCTCCTCCTGAACATGTACTCAATGTAATTCAATTTATTTCCTGAAAATAAATTGCTAGCACACAGTGAGTACTACATAAGTGTAAGCTAGTTTTGTTGTTGTTGTAACATGAGATCATGACAATCTCAACAAAAGGAGGTTTTCATGTTCTTCTCTTAAAAAGTAAGATCTTAGGGTGTCTGACTAACCCCAATGCAAGAAGTGTTTTGACCTCGGACGCAGTAAAAGTGTATCTTTGGTAGGAGTACAGGCTCTGGTACCATATGAGAAGAACAGTTACACTAGTGATGCAGGAATAGTTCCTTCTCTCCTATATCTGAAATCACATCTGCATAAGCCAGATCATTATCTAGAATCATTGGTGTGGGATAAAATGAGGTCAGCATATTGGGAGACCTAGGCAATTCTGGTGGCAGAATCTCATGCACACAATTTCTCTTCTCTCTAACCTCATCTTGAGCCATTTTCTCCCAAGTTCAATATATTTCTACCACCTAAGTTTCAATCTATTCCTTAAATACCCTAAAATCATTCTTTTCTTGGGCCTTTGCTAGTCTTAGCCAAGAATCCTCGCCCTTCAGATCTTTTCATGGCTACTTCCTTCTTATATTGAGCTCAAATGTCATCTCCTCAGAGAGGCCTTTCCTACCCCCTGAAACTGCCTCATCACTCTTTATCACATTAGTCTGTTCATTTTCAGCATAGACCTTATCACGATCTGTAATCATTTAATTTATTTATTTAGTATGTTAAACTGTCTGTTTTCTTCCCCTAAGATGTAAGATCCATGAAATCAGGACTTTACCTCCCCCCAACCCAGTGTGTATTCACAGTATCTAGAATAATGCATTATACATAGAGACACTCAATTAATATTTTTTAATTAATATTTTTTTCAAGAAATAAATTGAATCACATGGAGTACATGTTTTGGAGGAGATGATAGGACTGTGGCTCTCTAGCCAGGAAAGGCTGAGCATGTAAATAAAAGCTGAGAGTCTAATATATAAAGGGCAGAATTGAGAGACAATGTGGGTACATGCCTAGGAACAGGACTTGTTCCATCAATCCTGGAAGGTTAAGACTTGTTCTTATGCTGTTTATGCATCAAAAATAAAAGGAAGCAAATATAAAGCAGGCACAAGAAGTCATATCACAGAGCTTGTGTGAGAATTTCATGGCATGTGGATGGTCTATGGGCTTAGGTCTGGCCCTTTGGCAGCTGGACAGTAGTGGGTGCAGTCAAGTCATGTGGGTGCGTGATCTAGAAATGTGCCAAAATAATAAATAATGCTAGATTATCAGTCAGAGAAGATGATGAGTCAACAGTTGGGGATTAGGAAAAGCAGCAGGATGGTCAAGAATTTACAGTGCAGGTCAAAAACTGGAAGGAAGCCAGAGAGTGCAAAGAAGGTTTGGTATTAGAATCACCACAGATAAAAAATAATAGAAAGTAATTGAGAAATGCCTTTTGTGATGTCAGGAGACTTGGCTTTGGTGGTGGAGGGCTGTTTTCATGGAATATATGTTGCTGGGGACACTTGTCTCCATAATGAGCAGGAGAATTGTTATAATTTCAAATTATTTCCTCACACTGTTTCTCTATTTATGTTTCTAAAAGGCAACCTGGCACGTGAGCCAAGATACAGAACCAAAAATAAGAAGTCTAAGAATCAGGAGTTCTAAGATTTAGAAATAGCCAAACTTACAACCTAGGGATGACCTGAAGGAATTCTGGTAATAAATTACAGATGATTACAAACTCTTTACACAATTCTAGTATGGAATTTTATATTTAACTCAGAAGGCAACAGAAAGCCTTCCTTAGGCTCCATCCCTTATAAGTTTGTCTGGTACAAGTCCCTTCATTCTTCATTTAGTCCCCTTCAAGTAGACAAAGTGTGAGAACTGTCCACGGTTTGATGGGAATCCAACAATTCTCCTAAGATCTATTATATTTCTCCATCCTGAACAATCAGGTCTGAACATTGGATGTAACACCATTGGCACCACACCACAGTCCTGCGATTCGCCTCATAGCCCTCTGACTACACCTTCTCTGTATTCTATATGGCCTTCTCTTAATTAGTATATCCAATAAATCCTGTGCTTTTATATACTTGGGGTCCATGTACTCTTTGTTTTATTGATTGGTTCATGAGGCAGGGTCCTCAATCCCCTTAAATTGAATGGATAAATCTCTGGGTATGTACATTTGTATGTGTCTAGCATCCATAGATTTTTCCACATTCCAAAAGATGACTATGCTCTGAAAAAAGTTATGAACAATTGCTATTGTTGCACACAATTCCACTGCTCTTGATGCTCTCCAATGTCATATCATTTCTTTCTTTTGCTTTACTTTTTTGTTCATTTCAAAATATAAATGTATTTTTTCCCCTACCGCAGTAATTCAGTTCAAGAGAAATTTCATTATATATCTTCTACAAAGCCCTAAACTGAGACACCCAATATATTAAAATAAGACAAAAGGTGGGCTTACACTTCAGGCTAATGCCTCATTAGAAGACTCAGCATGGGGGCTCCAGAGAAAAACATAGGGGTCTTCCAGGGAGAGCTGAAATGTTCAGGTAAGTGAGTTCTGGAAAGAAGGGGCAGTTGGCTGGCTCTGGGTGGCTCATCCCTGGGGTAGAGCAAAAAGAACAGATGTTCTGAGGGGCATCAGAAGTATCTAAACTCAGGGGGATGGTACCTAATGAACAGCAGCGATAATTGAGTTTCAGTTACCTGCAGGATGGTGAAATAAAGTAGTAACTTCATCTGCTTGATATGGGGGAAGTTCATTGGTGTCCTTGGTACACTCACAGTGGAATCCGTCCCTCTCTCACTGTGTTGGGTGATGGGAATCACACAGTGCTTCCTAATGATGGCCAGCATGCATCCTGTGAGGCAGCAGCAGCACACTACAGATAATGAGGCACATTCTTGCAGGTCTGTCTCCCAGGGCTCTCTGCACCCTCTGTCTGAAGGGACAACACCATGGGAAAATTACACACAGCCAGCTTCAGCCATCACCCAAATTCAAAAAGTCTTTGAATGGTAGAGAAAGGCTCGTTTTCCTCTCTGCTGAGACCAGGATTGGAAGCATCCTCAGGACATTTTTGTGTGTGTGGGTCTATACAAACAGCAGAAGCCATTCTTCACCTAAGCTTGGATTTCAGCTCGGTCCTTTAAAGTGAAGACGACAACTCTCACCATCCTCCGGTATGGCCCGCCAAGGAGGCGGGAACAGAGATACAACGTTTCCCACTCAATGTTTTCAACCAGTAGGTGATGCATTCTAATTCCAAGGTTTCTGAGAGTGATTTCTGGGCGTTTTTTCTGAACATCTCAGTTTTGGCATCGCTCCGGAATTCAGTAGAAGGTCTATTTGAATATTTTTCAGTGAAAGTTCTCCACTCAGTATAAACTTTTCTGGCAAGACAAGCCACTTCTGAATCTGAGTGTTTACGCATCTTGTTCACAGTGTGACCTATCACTGTTGATCTTAACACTTCTCTCATGGGGCTTTTCTTCTATACTTCTTGTAAGGCATCAACTAGATTCTCTTTGGTTTGATCAGGAAGCTTTGAACATAGTTTTCATCTTTTCATGTCTTTGACAGTCACAACTCTCTTCAGTTTCCAAGCCCCAACTGCTAGTGCCGGAAGTAAATGACCCTTGGTCCCAGTGCCGTATTTCTTCTCTCTTTTGCTTTACATGTTCATCTAAGATCATTTCTTCTGAGAAGCCTTTCCTAACCCTTCTTTCCCTGCAAACATATCCCTGCCTGGTCTGAGTTATGCATGCATACTCTTTTTCATTGTACTTACCAGAAAAAAGGGCTGTGGAAGTATTTCAGAATAAAGGAGGCTAAAGAGACATGACAATTAAATGCAATCATTTACCCTAAATTGGATCCTGGACTGGTGGGGAAAATGCTATAAAGGACATTCTCATGTCAATAGACAAAATTACAATATGAACAGTAGATTAGATAAAATTATTATACCAATGTAAATTTATGTATTTAATAATTTTTCATAGCCTTTATTTGTTATTTGTGACTGACATTTTTTTAAAACAGGGGACCCCCCCCTCCCTTAAGAGAGAATGCTCTCCAATTTTGTGTTTGCTGGCTCCTTATTATGAGATTAATATTAGGCATTCTCGTCCCACCTGTCAAACTGAAAATTGTTTTTGCATTAGAAACCATATTTATTTGTGATTTATTTATTTTAATGCAATTTTATTGCGATATATTCACACAGCATACAAACCATCCAAAGTAGTCAATCACTAGCTCACAGTAACATCACATAGTTGTGCATATATCTCCATGATCAATTTTAGAACATTGTCATTACTCCAGAAAAGAAATAAAAATAAAAATGTAAACCCAAATCCTCCCATAACTCTTATACCCCCCTACTATTGACCCACAGTATTGGTGTGATATATTTGTTACTGTTGATGGAGGAATAGTAAAATATTATTGTTCACTATATTCCATAGTTTGCAATAGGTACATTTCCCTCATAAACCTCTCTATGATTAACTCCCAGCATTAATGTTGTGTATTTGTTCTAGTTCATGAAAGAACTTTTTATATTTGTACAGTTAATCACAGACATCCACCACAGGATTCACTGTATTACATATTCCCATGTTTCAACCTCCACCTTTCCTTCTAGTGACATACCTAACTCTAAACTTCCCTTTTCCACCACATTCACACACAATTCGGCACTGTTAATTATTCTCACACTAACATGCCACAGTCACTTCTGTCCATTTCCAAACATTTAAGTTCAACCTAGTTAAACATTCTGCAGATATTAAGCAACAACTCCCCCACTCTTCATAAATCCTGGTAACCTGTATTCTATATTTTATGTCTATGAGTTTATATATTATTATTAGTCCATATAAATGAGATCACAGAATATTTTCCTTTTGTGTTTGACTTATTTTACTTAACAAATGTCCTCAAGGTTCATCCAAATTGTCTCATGCTTCAGGATTTCATTCCTTCTTACTGCTGAATAATATTCCATTGTATGTATAAACGGCATTTTGTTTATCCATTCATCTATTGATGGATACTTGGGTTGTTTCCATCTTTCAGCAATTGTGAATATGCCACTATGAATATCAGTGTGCAAATGTCTGCTTGTTTCCCTGCCTTCAGATCCTCTGGGTATATTCTGCGTAGGAGGATTGTCAGGTCGTAAGGCAGCTCTATACTTAGCTTCCTGCGGAACCACCAAACTGTCCTCTGCAGTTGGTTTTACATTCCCAATAGCAGTATAAGTGTCCCAATTTCTCCACATCTTCTCCAACACTTGTAGTTTCCTGTTTGTTTAATAGCAGCCACTCTAGTAGATGTGAGATATCTCACTGTGACTTTGCTTTGCATTTCTCTAATAGCTAGTGAAGCTGAACATCTTTTCATGAGCTTTTTTTCTGCCATCAGTATTTCCTGTATGGAAAAATATCCATTCATGTCCTTTGCACATTTTTTAGTTGAGTTTTTTGTCGTTTTATTGTTGAGTTGTAGGATTTTTTTATATATACTAGATAGCAAATTCTCATGAGATATATGGTTTCCAAATGTTTTCTCCCATTGAATTAGTTGCCTTTTCACCCTTTTGACAAAGTCCTTTGAAGCCCTGAAGTATTCCATTTTGAGGAATTCCCATTTATCTATTTTTTCCTTTTGTTGCTTCTGTTTTGGTGTGTAAAGTCTAAGAAACTACCACATATCATTAGATCTTGAAGATGTTTCTCTACATTTCCTTCTAGGAATTTTTTGAAACTGTTTCTCATATTTAGGTCTTTGATCCATTTTGAGTTCATTTTTAATAGGGTATGAGATAGGTGTCCTCTTTCATTGTTTTGTTTATGGATATACAGATCTCCTAACACTAATTATTGAAGAAACTGTTCTGTTCCAGTTAAGTTGACCTGGGAGCCTTTTCAGAAATGAATTGACCATAGATTCTGAGGGCCTATTTCTGAAATATCAATTCAATTCCATTGATTGATGTCTACCATTATGCCAGTACCATGCTGTTTTGTGGCTTTATATTATGCTTTCAAGTCAGGAAACATGAGATCTCCAACTTCATTCTTCTTTTCAAGGTGTTTTTGACTATTCAAGGCCTCTTATGATTTCAAATAAAATTTGCAATTAGCTTTTCCACTTTGGCAAAGTAGGCTGTTGGGATTTTGATTGATATAGCATTGAATCTGTAGATCAGTTTAGGTGTAATTGACATCTTAACAACATTTAGCCTTTCAGTCCATGAACATGGCATGTTTTTCCATCTATTTAGGTCTTCTTAGATTTCTTTTAGCAATGTTTTGTAGTTTTTTGTGTACAAGTCCTTTGCATCCTTGATTAAGTTAATTCTTAGATATTTATTTATTTTAGTTACTATTGTGAATGGAATTTGTTTCTTTATTACCTCCTTGGATAACTCATTGCTAGTGTATAGAAACACCATTGATTTTGAGTGTTGAGCTTGTATCCTGTCACTTTGCTGAATTCCTCTATTAGCTCAAGCAGCTTCATTGTAGTTTTTTCATAATTTTCTAAATTTAAGATCATATAATCTGCAAATAGTGGAAGTTTTACTTCTTCCTTTCCAATTTATTCGCCTTTTATTACTTTTACTTGCCTAATTGCTCTGTCTAGAACTTCTAGCACAATGTTGACCAACAGCAGTGACAGTGGGCATCCTTCCCAAAGAGAAGGCTTTCAGTCTCTTACTGTTGAATATGATGTTAACTGTGGATTTTTCATATATGCCTTTTTTGTTGTTGAAGAAGTTTCCTTTGATCCCTACTTTTGAAGGGTTTATAGCATTAAAGGGTGCTGAATTTTGCCACATGCCTTTTCTGTGTCAATTGAGATGATCATGTGATTTTTCCCTTTTGATTTGTTAATGTGGTGTATCACATTACTTGATTTTCTTGGGTTTTACCACTCCTGCATACCTGGTATAAAACCCACTTGGTCATGGTGTATAGTTCTTTTAATACGTTGTTGGACTCTACTTGCAAGTATTTTCTTGAGAATTTTGCATCTATATTCATTAAAGAGATCAATCTGAAGTTTTCTTTTCTTGTAGTATTTTTATCTGACTTTGGTATTAGGGTGATGTTGGTGTCACAGAAAGAGTCAGGTTGTGTGTTCTCTTTTTGTTCTAGGAGGAATTTGAGTAAGAATGGTACTAATTCTTCTTGGAGTCCTTAAAATTTGCCTGTGAAGCCATCCGGTCCTGGGCTTTCCTTTGTGGGAGGCTTTTGATAATTGAGTCAGTCTCTTTACTTGTGATTGGTTTGTTGAGGTCTTCTATTTTGTTTGTGTGTTTATAGGAAGTTTTCCATTTCATCTCATTTGTCTAGTTTGTCCAACTGTTCACAATATCCTCTTATGACATTTTTAATTTCTTTGGGGTCTATGGTAATGCCCACCTCTGATTTCTGATTTTATTTATTTGCAGTTTCTCTCTTTTTGTCTTTGCCAATCTAGGTGTTTGTCGATTTTTTTTTATCTTCTCAAAGAACCAACTATTAATTTTATTGATTCTCTATTGTTTTGTATTTTCATTTCATTACTTTCCTCTCCAATCTTCATTATTTCTTTCCTTCTGCTTTCTTTGTGGTTATTTTGCTGTTTTTCTTCCTCCAGTTTCTCCATTTGTTCATTTACATCATTGCGTTTAGCTCTTTCTTCCTGTTTAATGTAAGCATTTAGGGCTAAAAATTTCCCCTTCAGCACTACCTTTGCTGCATCCCATACATTTTGATATGTTGTATTCTTGTTTTCATTTGTTTCAATATTTACTGCTTTCGCTTGCAATTTCTACTTTGATTCAGTGATTGTTTAAGAATGTGCTGTTTAACCTCCATATATTTGTGCATTTTCCATTTCCCCATTTGTTATTGATTCTAGCTTCATTCCATTATGATCAGTGAAAGTGCTTTCTATAATTTCATTTTCTTTGAATTTATTAAGACCTATTTTGTTCCCCAGCATATGGCCTCTCCTGGAGAATGTTCCATACCCCTTGAGAAGAATGTTTATCCTTCTGTTTTAGGGTGCAGTGTTCTATATATGACTGTTAGATCTAATTCATTATCACATCATGTAAGTTCTGTTTCTTTATTCATCCTCTGTTTAGATGTTCTCTCTATTGAAAAGAGTGGTGAATTGAAGTATCTTACTATTAATAGGGTAAATTCTTCTATTCATCCCTTCAGTTTTGCCAGTTTTTACCTCATGTATGTTGGGGCACCTTGATTAGGAGCATAAATATTTATAATTGTTATGATCGTTATTTCTTATTGGTGAGTTACCCCTTTTATTAATATAAAGTGTCCTTCTATATCTCATAAAATTTTTACATGTAAAGTTTACTTTGTCCAATGTTAGTATAGCTACCCCAGATTTTTTTATTACTAATTGCATGAACTACCTTTTTCCATCCTTTGACTTTCAACTTATTTGTATCTTTGGTTCTCAGATGACTCTTTTGTATACAGAACATAGATGGTTCATGTTTTTAATTTCATTCTGCCTATCTGTGTCTTTTGACTAAAGAGTTTGATCTATTAACATTCAAAGTTATTACTGTAAGTGCAGCTCTTACATCAATCATCTTAACCTTTGGCTTTTATTGCTAGATCTATTTTTTCTCTCTTTTTATCCCTTTAGTTACCTTTACTAAAACTCTTCAATTGCATACCCTCTGTTTTGCTTTGCTAAAGCTGCCAGAATGCAATATACCAGTAATGGAATGGTTTTTTAAAAGGGAATTTATTAAGTTCCAAGTTTACAGTTCTAAGGCTATGAAAATGTCCAAACTAAGGCATTCAGGGAAGGATACCTTGACTCAAGAAAAGCCGATTGGTCTGGAACACCTCTGTCAGCTGAGAAGACACTTGGCTGGCATCTGCTGGGGTGTTTGGCTTCTCATTTCAAACAGCTTCCCCAGGGGAATTTTCTTTCTTCGTCTCCAAAGGTCTCTGACTGTGTGGGTTCTAAAGCTTTTTCCAAAATAGTTCCTTTTTAAAGGACTCTTGTAAGTGACCCACCTTGAGTGGAGACACATCTCCATGGAAGCCACCTAATGAAAAGGTCCCACCCACAATTGGGTGGGTCACATCTCAATGGAAACAACTTAATGAAAAAGATCCCACCCAATCACATGAATCAGGGTTAAAGAACATGCCTTTTCTGGGGTACATAACAGTTTCGAATCAGTACATTCTACCTTCTAGACCCCCAAAAGCCATGTTTTTCCATATACAAAATGCATTCATTCCAATACAATATCATACAGATTTAAACACTTTCAGTAACAATACAAATACAATAAAAAATCAGAAACAATACAAAATCTCATTAAAGTCAGCTACAGGCATGGTCTGTCCTAAGGCAAAATTCTCCTCTGGATCTGGACCTGGAAAACTCAGAACAAGTTATCTGTTGCCAACATACAAAGGAGGAACAGCCATAGGATACATGTTTCCATTTCCATAGGGAGAAATTGGAAGGGAAATAGGGGTCACTGGACCCAAACAGTTCCAAAAACCTGCATGAAAAACTATTATTATTTGATATATTCTAGATACTGATAAATATATGACTTAGAAATATTTTCTCCCATTCTAGGAGTTTTCCTTTCCCTTTCTTCATGGTATTCTTTGAAGCAAAAATTTTCATTTTGATGAAGACATTTCTTTGTTTTTTTATGCATTCTTTTGATGTCATATATAAGAACATATTTCCTTACACACAATCATGAAATTTACTTGTACATTTAGCTCTAAAATATTTATAGTTTTAGAAACTCATACATTTGGATGTTTATTTTCAGTTAATTTTTCTGTACTGTGTGATAAGCATACAGCTCATTACTTTTGCATGTGGATATCCAGTTATATTGACACCATTTGTTGAAAAAACTATGTTTTCTCATTGAACTGTCTTGACATCCTTGCCAAAACACAATTGACCAAGGAGGCAGGACAGGATGTCAGGGTAAGGAGGTGTGAAACTTAGTTCAACCTCCAGGGAAGATAGTAAATAGCCAGGAATTGTCTGGCACAACTGTTTTGGGGACTCCTGTGATCAGACACACATCATATACCAGTCTGGAATGGATAGAAGGGCTGAGGTCAAGGCACAGAATTAGAAGTTCTCTAAAACCATGGAGGCAGGTGCCCCTTCACCACTGGCAAAGAAGGCTGTTTGGAGTTACTTACCCTTGGTAAAAAGAAGCAGTATCTACTAGGAACAAGGGAAGGTAGCTCAACAAATCTCCATTTATAGAATTATTTAACAAGTTCAGACTGCTGAAGACAAGCTTCAAGCACATATAAAACTGGAGCAAGCATTAAAGGAACCTGGAGGTCTCTCCCTGGTTGAGAGGAAGTGGGGCTGACAAAAAATAGGTTTTCATGGTTAGCTGAGCTCATAATACTGAAAAAGAGCTGTGTCCCAAGGAAAAGGACACACAAAGTCAGGTACCAACTCCATCTCTTGACTGGTGAACCTAGGGGGCTAAGGGCTGACTCTGAAAAGGATTCCCCTCATTTTCTTTCTTTTTTCTTTTTTACTCTGTAGCAACCCATTAAATAAAGCTGCATGAGCTTTCTTTGGTGTCTTTCTGCCTGTTCTTTAACTGCTCCAAGTGTAGAGAAGGTGGATGTGGGTGGGGAGCAGAGAGCTGCATCTGTGCTCCAGTCCCTAGAGTGGGGGCAAGTCAGAACAGCTTCATCAGCAGGGTCAGCATTGAGGGGAGTCAAGAAGGAGGTGTCTGCCATGGATCACGATGGGGCATCTGTGACATAGTGTTGGTCCCTCATTCAATGTGACTCCCCCAGTTGGCTCCCTTGGTGGAGATGCTACTCTCCCAGAGCCCTCCCTCCTTCCTGTCAATAAACCCTCTGCTCCTATGGAGTCAGGAGATGCCCACAGAGATCCTAGGGTTGACATGGAATGTCACTTGGGTAGAAGTAAAAGATCTGCTTCCATGTCAACGATCCTCATGTGGTTTAGTTGTGTTTTTCTGGGCTAGAAAAGTAAGGGTGGGATTTTCCTTAAGCTGGAAATTTTCCCAAAGGCCCTGAAGTTTTAAACCTGTTGCCTAAGGGTGAGGTAGTTGAAAGAAGCCTTTGAGTAGAGAGGAGCCTGTGGCTATATCTCGTGCTCCGTCTTCACTCCAGATTCTAGTTTTGGAATGTCTTCATTGAAATGATGTGATTAAAATCAGCTAGTGGGTTTAGGATAAAAGGCAAGATATTGCATGCTAAGTGGTGAACCAGGATTGAAATCATCCACAGGAAATCATTCATAGAAAACTACCACAATTGGGTTAGAGCCTGCTCTGGAACCCATATTAAATGGCACTGACATCCTTATATCTGAGCTTAGAAGCTTCCTATGGGATCACTGAGCAGGAGACCTCATCTCTGCAGCTTTTTAGGCTTCTGGGAGTATGGCAGAATAGGACAGCCTGAGTTCATCCCTTCTCCATGGAGCAACTAGAGAAGTGACAGAAAAATTACCAAGAACTTCCAGGGAAAAAAGTGAGCAGAGAGGGACTTTTACATTATATAGAGAGGAAAAATTATGATTAAGAGGACGGGGTAAATTTATTTGCATCTGGGATGGGCTGCAATGCACGGGTGTGAGTGAAAGCCAAAGGTATTCCACTCTCCCACACTCCCATTGTTTTATCTGCTTGAGAGATTGTCCCTCTCAGCTCCATAGCTGGGAGCTCCCATGGGGAAACTGGAAACTAACAGTTGGTGCAACTGTACACATAGACCTTGCTGCTGGGGGCACAGTGCCTACCCCACACCCCTGAGGCAGGCTGCTATGGGTGCCAGGTTTTAGCTGAGAATGGGGAGCTTTCCCCTTGGGAGAATGGAGGGACACATGGCTGCAATGGTCTGACAATTGGCCAGTGAAAGAGACTCCCTGGGTCCTGCTGCTTCTATCTTTTCACCATAGAGGCCTGGAGTGCTCATGGCGTGCATGGGTGGAGAGGCAGGGGTGCGGGAGAGAGCCATGCCACACTTCCAGGAACTCCTGGGCTGACTAGGGGCAGGGGTAATTGTAATACTCAGTCCCACAGCCCAAGATAATTCCACACAGGAGCATGGGGACCACCAGACCCATCATGCCTACAAACAAATTCACAGACTTGGTGCATACTGCCCACCCCCAGCTCCAGGTTTGGTGGCTTTCAGCATACAAGACACCTGTAGCCTTGAATGACTTTGTATCAGATTGGTTCCCAGCTCAGCTATCTGACTTAGTCAGGGAGAGGTGGACCTGGGGGGAAGAAGTGTCCCTAGTGTGTCATCTGCTTGGAAGTTGGAGAAAGTGCAGTCTATCAAATTTTCTTTCTCCCTAGCTCTTAATAGATCTTCAATTAGAGTTGCACCACCCACATGAGGACCCAGCCTTGGTTTGGCAGGGAATTGCTGACAGACCAAGGACAAAAGGAGACCTTAAACACAAACCCAAGCAACTGCAAAATTTTAGATGAGCAAGGGAAATCAACTTTCAAAATAACCTTGTCAAAATAATCAAATGCCTTGAAGGCACCAGAAAATCACAAAGCACATGAAGATGCAAGAAAACATGGCCCACCTAAATGACCAAATTTAAACACCACAAAGGGACACAGAATTTGGAGCAAATAATCAAAGATGTCCATACAAATCTCATAATAAGTTGGGTGGGTTGGCTAAAAACACAAAGGATATTAAGAAGACACTAGAATAACATAAAGAAGAATTTGAATTAATAAATAGAAAATATCAGATCTTATGGAAATGATGGACACTGTAGATCAAATGAAAAATATACTAGAGACACACAACAGCATATTTGAAGATGTGGAAGAAAGAAAAGTGAACTAGAGGACAGAACAACTGAATTAAAATGCACAAAAAGACAAATGGAAAAAAAAAGAAGGGAAAATTTGAACTGGGTCTAAGGGAAATGATGGACAACACAAAGCACACAAATATAAGAATTGTTGATGTCCCAAAAGGAGAAGAGAAGAGTAAAGGGCTAAGAATACTATTTGAGGGAAAAATTGGGGAAAACTTCCCAACCCTTATAAAAGACAAAAATATGCAAATCAAAGACACCTAACAAACTCCAAATAGAATTAATCCACTCCAAGAGACATACTAATCAGACTGTCAAATGCTGAAGAGAAGCAGAAAGTCCTGAAAGCAGCAAAAGAAAGGTGATTCCAAACATACAAGGGAAGGTACATAAGATTAAGTTCAGACTACTCAACAGGCACAATGGACATAAGAAGTCAGTGGTTTGATATATTTAAAATTCTGTAAGGGAAAAATTTCCAGCCAAGAATTTTTTATCCAGAAAAGTTCTTCCAAAGGGAGAGAAAAATTAAAATTTTCACAGACAAATGCTGAGAGAATTGTTAACAAGAGACTGGCTATACAGGAAATACTAAACGGAGTTCTGTCAGCTGAAAAAAAAAAGGCAGGAGAGAAAGGTCTGAGGGAGGGCAGAGAATTGAAGAGTATTAGTAAGGGCGACTTGAAGGATAAAAAGAAAGAGAAGGAAAAAATAAAGAGACGTGAGAAATAAAAACCAAAGCGTACAATGGTAGATTCAAGAACTGCCTTTACAGTAATAATTTTGAATGTTAATGGACTAAACTCACCAATTAAAAGATACAGATTGGAAGAATGAATTTAAAAATGTGACCCATCTACATGCTGTTTAAGAGAGACTCATCTTAGACCAAAGGATACAAATAGATCAAAAGTGAAAGGATGGAAAAAGATATTCTATGCAAGCTGTAACCAGAAGAAAGCAGGTGTAGCTATACTAATATCAGGAAAAATGGGATGTAATTGCAAAGATATGATAAGTGATAATGAAGGACACTACATATTAATAAAAGGGACAGTTAATCAAGAAGAAATAACAACCATACATGTTTATGTACCCAATTAAGGAGCTCCAAAGTACATAAGGTAATCATTAGCAAAACTGAAGGGAGCAATAGATGTTCCAACATTAATACTGGAAGGCTTCAATACATCACTGTCTTTGTATAGATGTTAGAACAATGAAACAGAGGATCAATGAAGAAATAGAGAACCTAAACAATGTGATAAATGAACTAGATCTAACAGATATATATCGATGATTGCACCCCAAAACACCAGGATATCATTCTTCTCTAGTGCTCATGGAACATTATCCAGGAGAGATCATACGCTATGGCACAAAACAGGTCTTAATGAATTAAAAAAACTGAAATTATTTGAAGCATTTTCTTTGACCGTAATGAAATGAAGCTGAATATCAGTAACCACCAAAGAACCAGAACATTCACAAATATAAGTAGATAGAATAACACACTCTCAAACAATCAGTTGGTCAAAGATAAATTGTAAGAGAAATCAGGGAACATCTGGAGATGAATGAAAATGAGAAACAGCATATTAGAGCATATAGGACATGGCAAAGTCATTGCTGAGAGGGAAATTTAGTGTCCTAAATGCCTATATTAACAAAGGACAAAGCAAAAATGAGGGCTTGTTTACCTGGAGGAACTAGAGAAGGAATAGCAAACCCCAAATCAAATAGAAGATTTCCCACTTGGGAAATCCCTGATACTCTCACAAACATTAGGGCCTCCCACATTAATAGGCCAAGCCCATGATCTTGAGGCTTGCTCTTATGAAATTTATTTCTGTAATGGAGAAACTAAGCCTACCCATAATAGTGCCTAAGAGTTGCTTCCAGATAATCATTTTAGGTGGTCATATGTGGCCTCTCTCTCTCTCTAGCCCAACTCTACAGGTAAACCCATTATCCTCCCCACTACATGGTGATGGTGTCCAGGGTTGTAAGTTTCCCTGGCAATGTGGGACATGACTCCCAGGGATGAGCCTGGGCCTGGCACCATGGGATTGACAATGCCTACCTGACAAAAAGGGAGAAAAGAAATGAAGCAAAATAAGGGTTCAGTGGCTAAGAGATTTCAAATGGGGTTGAGAGGCTGTTCTGGAGGTTACTCCTATGCAAACCTCAGCTAGATATTGCTAATTGCAATGTGTGCCAAGCCCCAACCAACAGTATTATTGGAAACCCTGAAGAATACCCAGCACTCTTTCTGAGACTCTATAAAAGTTTCACTCACTAAGTTTAATTTTTAGAACACTATAGCTTCCTGATGGTTCCTGGGCAAGATAAGATCTGAAGTCCAGAGTTATGAGTCTCTCCAAGACCATCAACCAGTGGCATCCCCCTACCCTATAATGATGACATCTCTTCTCAACATGAAGAAGTTAGAATGACCATTGACCAAATATTCCTAAAGAGTGGGAGAAAGATCAAAGGAAAAGGAGGAGCTGTATCAGAGAAAGTAGGACTTAACAGATAATTATGATTACTGAGTCACTATATTGGCATTTCTGTTTAGTCTCCAGTGTCTTAGAATAGCTAGAAGGAAACACCTGAAGTGGTGGAACTGTAACCCATACTATACTTTGAAATTTGTTCTAAAAGTACTTTTTAAAAATGTACTTTGAAATTTATCACTTTTTAAATATATATTTCACAATTAAAAATGTTAAAAATAAAAAATAAAGGTGCAGACAATCTCAGGTTTCAGTTTGTTCCAGGCAATAGTGGAGTTAAGGTATGTCTGAAAGACAGAGTAATTAGTCAGCTGAAGGAAATAATGGTCTAAAGGGTGTATCTTCCCCAAGAAAAGTGGGACAGGGCCCAGCACAAGTGGCAGCTTTCATTTAGAGAATTCAGACCCCAGAGGCTGGAAAACAGAAAGAATTTAGGCCCACCTTCTGTCTCATTCTCTGTCTCAACCACACTCCTGGCAGGATCAGGGTCTGCTGAGAATTAAAGGTGCCATACCATTTTATGCCATTGGGGCACTGTGGGCTGACTAGTGCCACCTTCTGATCAGGATAGTAAAAACACAAAATCAAGAAGGACTGGTACCCTGCTGGGTCTCATCCTCAGGGATATTTGTTACTGATTAAACCCTCATCATAAGTCCTGGCCCTGTCTTATATGGGAAAATCTGATTGAGGTAGATCCTATCAGGCAGGATAAGAACCAGAAAAATCAAGAGTTGAAAAAATGCTGAAGAGTTAAACAGAAGCTATACTAGAGGTCTAAAATAAATTGAGCTGAATATCAAAGAGCAGATAGAGAACAAAGCAAACCAACCAGAAAAACATAGGCAAAAGAGAGAAAACAACTTTCAGAATAAACTAATCAAGGAAATCAGATGCCTAAACATCAGCAAAGCATCCCAAGTCACACTAGGAAGCAAAAAGGTATGGCACAATCAAAGGAAAAAACTACCACTTCAAATGAGATATAGGAATTGAAACAACTAATTTAAGAAGTTCAAACAAATCTTCTAAATCAAATCAATGAGATGATGGAAAATATGGCAAAAAAGATTAAGGATATAAAGAAGAAAATGGGTGACCATAGGAAAAAATCTTAAAAGCTTGAAAAAACAAATGGCATAACTTACAGGAATGAAAGGCACAATAAAAGAGATGAAAAACACAATTCAGACATTCAATAGCAGATTTGAAGAGCCAAAAGTGAGGATTAGTGAACTAGAAGACAGAACATCTGAAATTCTGCACACAAAAGAACAGATAGGAAAAAGAGTGGAAAAATATGAGCAAGGTCTCAGAGAATTTAATGGCAACATGACAACATGAATATATGTGTTATCGGTGCCCCAGAAGGAGCAGAGAAGGGAAAAGGGACAGAAAGAATAATAGAGAAAACAACCCCTGAAAATTTCCAAACTCTTATGAAAGACATAAAATTACAGATCCAAGAAGCATAGTCTACCCCAAATGGAACATACACAAATAAACCTACTCCAAGACACTTACCAATCAGATTGCCAAATGTCAAAAACAAAGATAATTCTGAAAGAGGCAAGAGATAAATGATCCATCACATACAAGGGGAGCTCGATAAGACTATATATGGTTCTCAGTAGAAACCATGGATGCAAGAAGGCATTATTATGAAATATTTAAGATGTTGAAAGAGAAAAACTGTCAACTAATAATACTATATCTGGCAAAGTCCTTCAAAAATGAGGGAGAATGTAAAATATTTTCAGACAAACAGACACTGAGACAGTCTGTGTACAGGAGATCTGCTTACAAGAAATACTGAACGGAGCACCACAAGAAGAAAAGACAGAAGAGAGAGGTTTGGGGAAGAGTGTAGTAATGAAGATGATCAGTAAGCAGAGAGAGAGAGAGAGAGAGAGAGAGAGAGAGAGAGAGAAGAAGAAGAAGAAATAAGATATGACAAAAAAATTCAAAAGACAAAATGGTAAAAAAGTACTGGCTTTGCAGTAATAATATTAAATGTTAATGGATTAAACTTCCCAATCAAAAGACATAGTGTGGCACAATGGGTTAAAAAATACAACCCATCTGTATGCTGTCTACAAGAGATTCACTTTAGACCCAAGAACAAAAATGGTTGAAAGTGAAAGAGGAAGCCTAGGGGAAGGTAGGTCAATAGAAAACAAAAAGATAAGGGATAAAACCTGGGACTGTATACCTTAGTAAAACCTAGAATGGACAATGATAGTTATTAAATGTACAAATATGAGAAAGCTTTTACATGATGGAGAACAAATGAATGTCAAAATTGCAAGGTGTTGAAAATGTGATGGTATATGGAAAAAAATACAATCAATGCAAACTAAGGTCTACAGTAAACAGTAACATTGTAAAATGTTTCCATTAATTGTAATGAAGGCAATATACCAAAACTAAATGTCAATAAGAGAAGGATGTAAGAGAGGGTCATGGGATTGATGTTGTTGTTCTTTTTTTATCCTTCCTTTTTTTCTTTTCCTCTTCTTTCTTTGCAGAAAAAATGGAAATTTTCTCATAAAGATTGTGGTTGGTGAATGCATAACTTTGTGATTATACTGGGAGCCATTGACTGATTACTTAGGATGGATTTTACAGAGTGTGAATAAAACTGTTTACAAAATAAACAGAAAGTTACAAGTGCTGGGGAAAATGTGGAGAGAGAGATGTACCTATTCACTGTTGGTAGTGAAGTAGAATATTGCTGCTTCTCTGGATGGCATTGTGGTTATTCCACCTGAGGCTAAGTACAGGTTTTCCTTATGATCCTTCAATCAATGCTATTAGGTAAATGCTTGGAAGAACTGAAAGCAAGGACATGAATTGACATTTGCTTACCAGTGTTTATGGTGATAGTATTCACGATTGGCAATGGATGGAGTTGGCCTAAGGGTACATCAACTGATGAATGGAAGGGCAAACTGTGGTATATACATACAATAGAATATTGAGTAACCACAAGAAGAAATGAAGTTGTGAGGCATACAACTAAGTGTTGCACGTTATGCTAAATGAAATAAGCCAGAAATGAAAAGACCAATATTGTAAGGCATCACTGATATAAACTATTATGTGCAAACTCTGAGAATTTAATTTGACAGCATAAATTATCTGCACACTAGAATATGCACAGAGATCAGATAATTGAGGATTAAGGAGTAAAGAATGTTCAATAAGACTTATTGTAAAGGTTCCTAGATTGTAAGCTCTTACAGTAGCCACATCTATTCTCGAGTTTTAACTGTTATCTCTAAATTCTGAGATGCTGCACTCTTTGTGTATAACCTAGTAGTTCCCTGGAACTTTGGGTATAGGTGTGGCACCTGAAACTCAGAGCTTGAATTAAGAAGGTTTAAATTCAGCATTACCCCATACAGCAACTGTTAAAGAAGTTGAAAAAGGGAACAGGCTTAAATTATAGGTATGAATGAAACAGATCTGGTTAGGACTAAGGTAAATCAGACTAAAGGGTAAGGAATGATATTGATTGTGTTTTAAAACTTCAACTTCTAATGTGAGACCAAAGGAAGAGATGTTTACTTGTTATCTTTTTAATAGTACACTATCTAATTTAACTTGTATGGTCACTTTATTTGAACACCATTGTTCTAGTTTGCTAGCTGTCAGAATGCAATATACTGGAAATACGAATGGCTTTTAAAAAGGGGAATTTAATATATTGTTAGTTTAAAGTTCTAAGGCCAAGAAAAATGTCCAGATTAAAGCAAGGATATGGAAATGTCCAATCTAAAGCATCCAGGGAAAGATACCTTGGTTTCAGAAAGCCAACAAAGTTCAGGGTTTCTCTGTCAACTGGAAAGGCACATGATAAACATGGTGATGTCTGCTAGCTTCCACTCGAGGCTTCTTGTTTCATGAAATTTCATGTATTCCTTCTTCATCTCCAAAGGTCTCTGGCACCATGAACTCTCATAGTTCTCATGGCTATCTCATCATTCTGAAGCTTTCTTCAAAATGCATCCTCAGTTAAGGACTCCAGTAAACTAATCAAGACCCACTTAGAATGGATGGAGGCACATCTCAGAAGAGATAATCCCATCAAGTTTCTAGCATGTGGTGCTGGGTAGGGATTAAAAGAAGTGGTTGCTCCCACAAAATTTATTAGGATTAAAACGTAGCTTTTTTATGGTGCATAAATCCTTTCAAATTGGCACAACCATAATTACATGGAACCCTGAAAAGGGAGTGAGATCTTGTTGGTTTGTACAGTTTAGTGTGATGCTCCAATACATCCCAAAGAAACTTGGGCAGAGAATAAAAAAAGTATTTGCAATGCCCCTTTGAGAGACTGAAGGAAAATGTGGAAATATTAAGCTTCCCACCTGAAGAATTCCTGATATTCTCACAAGCATTGGGGACTACCAATTTAATAGACTGTGCCCACAATCTTGGGTCTTGCCCTTATGAAACTTATTCCTGCAGAGGAGAAGCTAAGCCTACTTATATTTTGCCAGAGAGTCACCCCCTGAGAACCTCTTTTTTTGCTTATGTGTGGCCTTTCTCTTGAAGTCAACTCAGCATGTAAACCCACTGCCTCTGCCCTACATGAGACATGACTCCCAAGGTGTAAATCACCCTGGCATAGTGGGACATGACTCCAGGGGATGAAGTTGGCCCTGGCATAATGGGATTGAGAAAGACTTCTTGACCAAAAGGGGGAAGAAAAATGAAATAAAATAAAGGTTCAGTGACTGAGATTACAAATAGAGTCACCAGCTCATTTTGGAAGTTATTCTTATGCATTAAAATGATATCCCTTTTTCATTTTTAGTGAATTACAATAGATAGAAGGAAATACCTGACACTGTTGGGCTGCATTCCTGTAGCCTTGATTCTGGAAGATAATTGTATAACTATATAGCTTTTACAGTGCGCCTATGTGATTGTGAAAACTTTGTAGCTGACACTCCCTTTAATCAGTGGATGGACTGATGAAAAAAAGGGGGGCAAAAATAAATAAGTAATAGGGGAGATAAGGGCTATGGAATGTTTTGGGTGTTGATTTTTATCTTTATTTTTATTCCTTATATGTATTTTTTTGAGTAATGAAATGTCCTAAAATTGATTGTGGTGATTAATGCACAATTATATCATGATACTATGAACCATTGATTTTATACTTTGGAAGACTACAAGGCATGTGGCTATTTCTCAGTGAAATCGCATTAAAATTAATTTCATGTATCTGTGTCCAATTGTTCCAGCATTATTTACTGAAAAGGCTATCTTTTCTCCATATGTTTCTGATCACTGGTGGAATCTGCTGATATGTATTTCGGGTCACTTTCTAGACTCTGTTCCATTGATCTACATGTCAACACTTTACCACTACCACAATCTTTTGATTATTGTACTTTTACAGTAACTTAATTAATTTACTTAATTGAAGTAGTTTAATTCTTTTAAAAAGTGTTTTGCCTATTCTGGTTAATATAGTCTGATATAAATTTTAAAACAGAGCCTTTAAGGATTGAAAACCATTATATAAGACCTATTTATTAAAGACGCAATTATCCTTACTATTTCTCCAATTAACATTCCAATTTGACCTGTTCTTAAACTTGAAAAGAATAAATAATATTTAATCATGGATTACCTCAACCTTAATGTCCTGGTCTCATCCATTATGGCCCCCATATTAGTTCCTTATCACTAATGTAACACATTATCACAAACTTAGTGGTTTAAACCAACACAATTTATTTGGGTCTCCCTGGGCTAAAATCACGATCTCATCAGGACTGTATTCCTTCTTAAAGGCTATAGGAGAGAATTTGTTTTCTTGCTTTTTGCAGCTTCTAGAGGTTGTCCACATCGTTAGCTCATGACCCCTTTTGTCCATCTTCCAAGCTAGCAATGGCTGTTTGTACCTGTCTCATGTCACATCACTCAGAATCTCTTCTGCCTCCCTCATTCACTTTTAAGGACATTGTGATTCTATCTGATTCCATGGGAAAAAAAATAATCTCCCTATTTTAAAGTAATCTGATTTGGAAACCTAATTCAATCTGCAACTTCAATTTTCCTTTGCCATGTATCAGCATATTCACTGGTTCTGGTGATTAGGATATAGACATCTTTGGGGGACCATTATTCACCTACCACAATTATGATGCATTTTTCCTTTACATATATTTCTGGATTTAGTTTAATAATATGCTGTTAAGGCTTTCTGTATCTTAGTTCTTGAGGGATGTTTAGTACTTTACTTGTAATAACCTTTTCCAGTTTTGATATTAGAGTAATGGTGACCTAATAAAATGTTTCATTGTCCAGAAGAGTTTTTTTCTTTTTTTTTTAAACTGATGTTATTTTTTCTTTAAATGCATGGAAGAATTTGCCAGTGAAGACATTGAACCTGAAGTTTGCTGTTGTGTTTGTTTGCTTGCTTGTTATTTGGAGGTCTAAATACAAATTTAATTCCTATTGTAGAAATAAACAAAATATTCGATTTGTTTATTTCTTCTTGAGTGAGCAATGATAGTTTCTTTTGTCAATCTCATCTAATTTATCCAATTTATTAGCATAAATTGTTCAAAATGGTCTTTTATTATCCTTTTAAATTTCTGTAAGATCTGTAGCAATGGCCAAATTTCCTTACTCATATTGGTAATTTATGTCTTCTTTTTTTTCCTTTTGATGTGACTGGCTTAAGGTTTATACATTTTATTGTTCTTGTCTTAGAACCAAACTTTGGTATCATTGTTTTTTATTGTTTTTCTGTTCTCTGAGTCAATGGTTTGTGCCCTTATCTTGATATTTTCCAATCTTCTGCTGGCTTTCGGGTGGAAAATGTTCTCCTAGTTCCTTAAGCCAAAATCTTAGATTATTGATTTAAAAGCTTTCTTCTTTTCTTATACAGGCTTTTATTTCAATAAATTTCCCTATAAGCATGTTTTATGTGTCCCACATATTTTCATTTCCACTCAACTCAAAATATTTTCTAATATCCTTTGTGACTTTTTTGAACCAAAGATTTTTAAAAGATGTTAAATTTCCAAATAATTGTGTATTTTCTAGGATTTGATTTCTAGTTTAATTCTGCTGTGTCAGAGAAAATATCTTCTATGACTTAAATTGTTTTAATTTTGTGTTTTATGTTATGACCCAGAAAACAGATCATATTGGTGAATGTGCCATATGTATCTGAAACCAATGTGTATTCTGTTTTTGGATGTAGTGTTCTTTCAATGTTAGGTTAAGTTTGTTGATAGTGTTGTACAGGTCTTCTATAGTCTCATTTATTTTCTGTCTACTCGTTCTATTAAATGGGAGAAAAGTGTAGAATTATCCAAATAAAATAGGGTATCTGTGTTTTTCTCCTTTCAGTTCTAACAATTTTTGCTTGATATATCTTGTAACTCTTGCCAACTCTTATCAACCTTATAGGGAAGAGGAATGAAACTAGTTGATGTTCTTGGAGAGACTGGTACCTATGTGTTTCAGGACTTATCTGGCATAGGCACAATATAGAGGCCTTAAGTTTCCGACAAAAATAAACTTACTAAGGAAAACTTTTATAGAGCCTTAGGGTTTTCAGGAATAGTATTGTTTGAGGCTTGCCATACTGTGACAATTTGCAATATCTTACTGAAGCTTACATAAAAGTAAACTTGAGAATGACCTCTTGACTCTATTTGAAATCTCTTAGCCACTGAAGCCTTATTTTGCTTCACTTCTTTTCCCCCTTTTGGTCAAGAGGGCATTGTCAAGCCCATGATCTCAGGGCTTATGTGGGACATTACTTCCAGGGTTGTAATTCTTCTTGGCAAGGTGAGACATGACTCCCAGGGGTGAGTCTGGCTCTGGCATTGTGGGATTAAGAAACCCTTCTTGACCAAAAGGGGGAAAAGAAGGGAAACAAAATAAGGTTTCAGTGGTCAAAAGAATTGAAATAGAGTTGAGAGGTCTTTCTGGAGATTATTCTTATACACTGTATAGATATTTCTTTTTAGTTTCTAGTGTATTAGAATAGCTATAAGGAAATATCTGAAACTGTTGAACTATACTCCAGTAGATTGGATTCTTGTTGATGATTGTATAACTATATAGCTTTTATTGCATGACCGTGTGATTATGAAAACCTTGTGACTGATAATCCCCTTATCTGGTATATGTGCAGATGAGTAATAAAGAATTAATATCAATTCTTTATTGTAATAAAATAAAGACAAAAGTAAATAAATAAATAATGTGGGGGTAATAAGGAATAAAAAAATTCAATTGTCCAAAAATGTGAGGGTTTATCTGGACTTTCAGTTCTTTTCTATTGATCTGTATATCTATTTTATGCAGTTGTAAATGAAATTATATTCTCAATTGCATTTTTGGATTATTAATTTTTTATAGATATAAAATTAATTTTTATATATTGCTCTCGTACCATGAAAATTTACTGAATTTGTTGATTAGCTCTAATAGGTTTTTGTGAATTCCTTAGGATTTCTTGTGTACAAAATCATATCATCTCAAAATATGGATAATTTTACTTCTTCCTTTTGGATATGGGTGTGTTTTTTCATTTCACATTTCATCATAATTGCCCTCACTAGAACCTCCAGTATAATGTTGAATAGAAGAGCCGTGACCAGACATTTTTAAAATTATTGCTGATCTTATATGGTTGTGCCAGTTTGAAACTATCATACACCACAGGAAAGCCAAGTCTTTAATCCTCATTCAGTATTGCTGGGTGGGATCTTTTTTATTGTTTCCACGGAGATGTGACACATTCAATTGTGGGTGGTAACTTTTGATTAGATGGTTTCCATGGAGTTGTGTCTCCACCCATTCAAGGTGGGGTTGTTTACTGGAGCCCTTTAGGGGGTAAACATTTTGGAGAAAGCTTTAGAGCCAACAGAGCCCACACAGCCAGAGACGTTTGGAGATATAGAAGGAAAACACTCCTGGGGAAGCCTTATGAAATAAGAAGAGAAAGCTAGCAGATGTCATTGTGTGCCTTCCCAGCCAAAAGAGAGAAACCCCGAACATCATCAGCCCTTTCTTTGGAGTTAAGGTATCTTTTTCTGGATGCCTTAGTTTGGATATTTCTATAGCCTTAGAACTGTAAACTTGCAACATAATAAATTCCCTTTCTAAAAGCCATTCAGTTTCTGCTGTATTGCATTCTGGCAGCTTAAACAAACAAAACAATGGTTTTGGTTTTTCCACATATGATAATAGCTGTGAGATTTTTTATAGCTCATTTTTTTCAGGTTAAGAACATGTACTAATTTGTTGAATGTTTATAATTATCATGAAAATGTGCTGGATTTTGTCAAATGCTTTTATTGTGACTCTTAAGGTCACCATGAGTTTTTTCTATTATTCTATTAAAATGGAAAATTATGTTTATAGATTTTCAAATATTGAAGCAAACTTGTATCTTAGATTAAATCCCTGATGGCCATAGTGTATAATCATTTACATGTTGCCATATTTGTTTTGTTAGTATTTTGTTGAAGATTTTCACCTCCATTTTTATAAGGGGCATTGGTCTGTAGTTTTCTTTTCTTGGATGTCTTTGTCTGGTTTTGGTAACAGGGTAATACTGGCCTAAAAGAATGATTTGGGAAATGTTCTCACTTCTAATTTTTGGAGGCGTTTATGAAGGATTGATATTAATTCTTTAAATGTATGGTATAATTCACTAATGTCGTCATCTAGGTCTGGAATTTTCTTTGTGAGAAATTTCATTTTATTATGAATTCAATTTCTTGTTATAAATCTGTTTAGTTTTATATTTCTTCATGAATAAATTTTGGTAGTAGTGTCTTTCAAGGATCATGTCCACTTCATCTAGATTATTTAATTTGTCAACACACAGTTGTTCATAGTATTCCCTTAAAATTCTTTTCTTTTTTTTAAGGTTTTACTAATGTTGCCTCTTTCATTCCTGACATCAGTAATTTGAATCCTCTATTTTTTTCCTTGTCAATCTAACTAAATGTTTCTCCATTTTTTAATCTTTTCGTAAAACCAAATTTTGTTTTTCTTTGATATTCCCTATTTCTTTTATCTTCTCCGTTTCATTATGTCCACATCCTTCTTTTTGCTTTCTTTGGGTATACTTTGCTCTTCTTTTTTTAATTTCTTAAGTTTGAAGGTAAATTATTGATTTGAGGGTTTTCTTTTTTCTAATGTAGGTAAAGTCATAAATTTTCCTTTAACCACTATTTAGCTACATACCTTAGGTTTTGGTATTTTCTATCTTCATTTTCAGATGCTGGAAACCACAAAGAAGGATTATCCCCTAGAGCCTTAGGAAGGCACAAGATTATATTGAAACCCTGATTTCACAGGTTTAGCCTCTAGAACTGTGAGAAAATACATTTACGTCGTTACCACAGCTTCTGCAGTAATTGGTTATGTCAGACCCATGAAACTAATACAGTTGCTAAGGAGCATAGATGAAAGATATAAAATGTGTTATGAGACCATCCATCACCACTAGAAAAGTGTCAACACTGTGTGAATGAGGCATGCTGTGACGGAAGCATTTTGAAGATAAAAGCTAAAATGACACAGTGTTCTCTAAAGTGGGTTAGGTACAATGGTCTCTTGGACCACCTGTTCTTGATCCTATTGAAGATGACACTTGAGGGGACCATGTAAAATATGAGGCCTCAAAATGTCTTCATTTACTTAATCGCTATTTCACAAGGGCCGTAGTGGCTGACAAGGTGGTAATGTGCCCTGGGCTCATGGGTCCAAGTCTTCCTTGCTGGGAGCACAGCTGGGTACAGTCAACCTTCTCAGTATCCAGTGATTTGCAAGTGGGATCATGTCTTTCATTAAGTTTGTCTACCAGATGTATAGGATTTGATTGAATCAAGGGTCTGTTGTGGAAGTTGCTGGGGTGGAAGTCTTTATCTTCTGTCATTCCTTCTGGTGTCATACATGCCCCAGCCCTTCTCTCTCAATAATATTCACATCCAGCTTCATGAAGTGTATGCATTTTTGTGCTACCATCAGAGAGTATTGTGCATTGATTTCTGAATGTTTACAAACAGTACTTTGCACAGTCTGCACTTCTTCAGCACCAATAACCCAATCTCTATCCTCTTTCTAACTCCTGATAAACTGTGTTCTTAATTTTTAACTCTCAAACTTCACTCATTATTGTTCGTTCATATTAGTGAGGTCATACAGTATTTGTCCTTTCGTTTCTGGCTAATTTCACTTGGCATAATATCTTTAAGGTTCATCCATACACGCTGTTACTTGATTCATGACTTTATTCTGTCTTACAGCTGCATAATATTCCATCGTATGTATGTACCACAGCTTGTTTAGCCACTCTTCTGTTGATGCACATTTGGGCTGTTTCTATTGCTTGGCAATTAAAAATAATGCTGCAATAAACACTGGTGTGCATATGTCTGTTTGTGTCCTTGTCTTAATTTCCTCTGAGTACATATCTAGTAATGGGATTGCTGGACTATATGGCAATGCTATACTTAGTTTCCTGAGGAACTACCAAACTGCTTCCAGAGTAGTTACTTCATTCTACATCCCCACCAACAGTGAATAAGCTTGCGTCTTTCTCCACACTCACTCCAGTACCTCCAGTTTTCTGGTGTTTTGATAATGGCCATTCTAGTAGCTTTGAAAAGATATCTCATTGTGGTTTTTTTGTTTTGTTCTGTTCTGTTTTTGTTGTTGTTGTTGTTTTGCATGGGCAGGCTCTGGAAATCGAACCCAGGTCTCTGGCATGGCAGGTGAGAATTCTGCCACTGAGCCACCATTGCACCATCCTCATTGTGGTTTTGATTTGCAGTTCCTTAATAGCCAATGAGGTTGAGCATCTTTTCATATGTTTTAGAACCATCTGTATTTCCTCTTTAAAGAAGTGTCTGTCCATGTTTTTTGTCCATTTTTAATTGGGTTGTTTGTCTTTTTGTCGTTGAGTTGTAGAATCTCTTTATACATTCTGGATATTAAGCCTTTATCTGATATACTGTTTCCAAGTACTGCTTCCCATTACATAGGCTGCCTTTTTACTTTCCCAACAAAGTTCTTTGATGCACAAAAGTGTTTAATTTTGAGGGTATCCCATTTATCTCTTTCTTTTTTCATTGCTCATTCTTTAGGTATAAGGTCTAGGAAACTGCCTCCTACCACAAGATTTACATTTCCCTACATTTTCTAAAAATTTTATGGTCTTAACTCTAAAGTTTAGGTCTTTGATCCATTTTGAGTTAATTTTTGTGTAGAGTGTGAGATAGGATCCTCTTTCATTCTTTTGCACAGGGATATCCAGTTCTCCAAACACCATTTATTGAAGAGGCTGCTCTGTTCCAGGTGGGTTGGCTTGACTGCCTTATCCAAGATCAATTGTCTGTAGATGAGAGGGTCTATTTCTCAACACTCAATTCCATTCCATTGTTCAGTATATCTATCTTTATGCCAGTACCATGATTTTTTGACCACTGTAGCTTTGTAATATTATTTATTTATTTATTTATTTATTTATTTAAATTTGCATATGGGCAGGAGGCACCAGGGATTGAACTCCAGACCTCCAGCACGGCAGGTCGGAGCTCTGCCTGCTGAGCCACTGCAGCCGCCCTGTAATATTATTTAAAGTCAGGTAGTGTGAGACTTCCCACATCATTTTTGTTTCTCAAGATATTTTTAGCTATTCAAGGCATGGTGGTTAATTTTTGAAAATGCTCTTTCCAAATTTATAACTCTAATAAACTCTGAG
>PVIY010030037.1:0-31398 GCA_004026745.1 Myrmecophaga tridactyla
CGGGTTTGAAGAGTATCTACAGAGCAGAGAGCGAGGAGCAAGGGGGCAACCGGCAGCGGCCACTCCACTCCCAGCTTTCAGGTTGGCATTAGGGCTTCAGTCTTTATCGTGAGAGCAGTGGGAGCGGCTGTACGTCCCCTCCATGTCCTCCTCCAGGGCTTTCCTCTGATATCAGCACATCTTTTCAGCGACGCTTTTTCTACACACCCTCCTTAAATTCAAATGCAACCTGGCATCCGCCATGCTCTTCTCCGGCTTTACTCTCCTCTGTAGCACCTGACCCTTTTCACGTATTTATCCTCGCCGTTCCCCTCCCCCTGGAATATGAGCTCTTGAGGTAGGAGACTGTTTTGTCTGGTGCCTTCCTCACGTCCGAGCTGTCGAGGGAGCTGGCTGCCACTGGCTTCCACTTTCCTCTCGCATCGGAAAGGCAAGTCCCTGTGCAGAGGGCCAGGAGGGCCTGAACGGCCTCAGTGCAGAGGGAGGGGGCTCCGGGAGACGCGGCTGGCCACTGCCAGGCTGCCATGGCTGAGATGTCTTGCCTAAACAGTGATCCCCACCTGCAAGGCCGTGGATTTCTCCAGAAATGCTCCGAAGCTGGGGTGTAAATGTGGGGAGTGCAGCAAGCATAGCTGGTCCAGGCCAGGTCTCCAAGTAAACCCGAAAGGCGTGCGAGAAGGCCACGCAGGATGGGATGGATGGGGAGGCACAGGAGAAGAGAGATGAAGAGAGGGGCTTTATCTTGGGACAGCCAAGGAAGAGAGGGTCACAAGGCAGCATACATTGAGTTGCCAAAAGAATTCATTGCCACCTCCCCTGGTAGACTGGTGGCCTCTGTCATCTTAGGAGGTGGCAACCCAGTGGCTGGACGGTCCTTCTGAAGGAGGGGGCTCCCCTCAGGCAGCCCAGCCTCACCCACCTCCAGGGGCCCCGAGCTCCCCTCTTGTGTGCCTGAAGCAGGAGGTCAGGGCCCGGTCATCAGAGAGCGAGGCCATCTCCCTGCAGGACAAGTGACGTCATCCTTCACTTGTCCTGCCTGTAAAGATGGGAGGGCAACAGAAGACCCCCAGGGAGGGGCTACCCACTGGGGCACCCAAGGATGGGCAAATGTGTGGCGTGTAAAATCCACAGCAATTTTGTAATGAGCCCGGAGACCTTGGATGGTGTTGCCGAAAGCCCAATGAAGGAAGAAACATGCAAACTTTGCTGTTGTTCTTTTTTTCTACTTCTTATTATGTGCTGGGCCTTTTCACACACTATCTCATTTGTTCCTTAGGATACGAATAAAATGGTGCATGCAATGAAATGTGCATGTGCCTTCCAGTTGTTTACCATTTTCCCAAGCTCAATCTCCAGAGCTCTAATTCAACCCTTTTTCTCTCATTCTAAAAAAAAAAAAAAAAAAATCCATGAATTAAGAAGGCTGGAAAGACCAGAGAAAAGTACCATTGGAAGGAGATCCACCCAACCATTTCCAATGTTTAAATTCATAATATTCACCATTACTGCAGCTCAAAATACCCAAGATATTTTTATGCTCTCAAATTATTTGGAAATATTCTCAAAAGCTGTGGAAACCAGCCATGCCACTAGATTCACTGCACTTGTTAGCAGCAGTTAATAGAAACACATTTTTGCTTGGGAGTAATTCATCCAATTGATAAATTTGCAAAATGATTTCCAGTAAATTCAATTACACTATGGTCCAGGGATTTAGTCTCAGCGAAGTGTTCAAAGTGAACCGACTGACCGCAGTTTTTCCGGTCCATTTTGTTGGGCCCAGAGCCCACCTTTCCACTCTGTCGCAGGCCCTCTGACCCACCTTTTCCAAGGAGCTCCTCTTCCATGATCGGCCACCTGCATCTGTTCCAGGTTCTGAGCCTCATTTTATTGACATAATTTATACAAGTCACGGGCTGGCCATGTGTGCTATTCAACCAAGCAAGGTCTGCCACACCCCAGGGTTTAGAAAGGGCCACTCGGGGTTCAGTGCCTGCTACTTCAATGGTATTCCACGGTGGATGCGAAATGCACTGCCCTCCCCGCCACGCAGATCACAAGATTTGCCTTCAGAGGCTGTTTTGCATGTTGCACTGTGTAAATTTGGACTGTGGACTTGGCTGGTGACAGGTATTTTTCTGCCAGAGGTCACAGCCCATCCACCCCACCCCGAGCCTAAAACTACAGAATGATTTAGGACATTGTGAATCAATCACACTTTTGGAATTTCAGCTAATAGATGTCCTCTTTAGAGACTCAAACATTAACCCACAGATCCCTTTGCCTTTTTATAATTAGTATTAATTGCCAGTTATCTGTGAGCGCAAATGGCAAGAATGTTGTTTGGACATTGGACTTACGGACGGATCTTCCTGAAGGGAATAAATGTGACTTTATGGCACAAACCCAGGCTGCGAGGGGCCTGACAGAGCCCCGACTGCTGAGATCAGCTTGTGCTCAGGGTGTCCTTAGGTTACAGACAGGCGCACACGAGCATCAGAGACACATCACTGCGCCGGCACTGTGGTAAACAGCTGCTTTTAAAATGCTTTGGAACGAACACGGATCTTGACCAGGCGTTCTTGAAAGGAGACTAGGGTGTCGTAAAGCTGCCGATTTTGAAAGCAGAGAGAAAACAAACTTAAAAGTGACTCTTCATAAGATTGCTGCAGGAAGCAGCCCCCACTGACTTTTCGTGAGGTCAGCCCAGGCCGGAGCAGAGAGCAGGGAAAGAGTCTGGGGTTGCACCCCAATGCAGCTGCACTGGGCAGTCTCGATGGAGGTACCAACCCTTGTGGGCTCAGTTTCTTTACACATAAGATGGGAAGAGAGCAGCGGACACTCCTCTGAGTTTTTGCAAAACTCAGGTGAGACCATGGGTGTGTCTCTTGGGGATGGGTCAGGAGTCCCTCCAAGGTGAGAGAGTCACTGGGCATCATTGGCTCACGTCTTCCGAAATGGAAGGCCGCTGGTGAAAGAGGAGAGCTCTGATAAACGTCACATCTGTTTGGGCGATGGTCATCTGTACTGAGACTCCTGGGTGTCTTTGTTATACTCCCTGGTGATAGAAGGTTAGAAACGATTCAATGCAATGAAAAGATCAAATGACTTGCCTTCTGTACCCTCCCTCTACAGTCAGAAAGTAAACCAAGGGTGCACACGGGACACTCTACAAAGAGCATGAACCCAGCCCAAATTATCTTTCTATGCTCCTTTCCTTTAAAATATTATTTTTCGGTCTTTGAGACTCCTGTAATTCCTCAGAGATTGTAAATGAAATTTTAAAAAATTGCACAGAATAAAGCAACCCCCGGAATGATGCCTTCCTAGGCCTAAGAGAGTTGTACCAAGGAAATGATGGGGTGGATGCCCAGGATGGGCAGAGCCGGGCAGGACAGCACACGGGGTCCCAGACTGGCCTCCCCGGCTGCAACACAGGGCAGGGATAAGCCCTGGACCCCATGTTTCTAAGGAGCTTAGCTGGAGTAAATACAAACCTAATTGTGTGTGTGCTGGTTTGCTAGCTGCCGGAATGCAATATACCAGAAACAGAATGGCTTCTGAAAAGGGGAATTTAGTAAGTTGTTAGTTTATAGTTGTAAGGCCGAGAAAATGTCCCAGTTAAAACAAGCCTATAGAAATGTCCAATCACAGGCATCCAGGAAAAGATACCTTGGTTCAAGAAGGCCGATGAAGTTCAGGGTTTCTCTCTCAAGTGAGAAGGCACATGGCGAACACAGTCAGAGTTCCTCTCTCATCTGGAAGGGCACATGGTGAACACGGCGTCATCTGCTAGCTTCTTCTCCTGGCTTCCTGTTTCATGAAGCTCCCCGGGAGGCATTTTCCTTCTTCATCTCCAAAGGTCGCTGACTGGTGGACTCTATTTCTCGTGACTATGTCATTCTGCTCTGCTCTCTCTGAATCTTCTTCATTCTCCAAAATGTTTCCTCTTTTATAGGATTCCAGAAACTTATCAAGACCCACCCAAATGGGTGGAGACATGTCGTCACCCAATCCAGCTTAACAACCACTCTTGATTAAATCACATCTCCAGGGAGATGATCTGATTACAGTTTCAAACATGCAATATTAAATAGGGATTATTCTGCCTTTATGAAATAGGATTTAGATTAAAACATGACTTTTCTAGGGGACATACATCCTTTCAAACCAGCACACCATGGAACTACTTCACGTGGCTTGGGGACACCAGAGAGAACTGTGACACGTCAGGTTTCTACTTCTAATCTGGGCTCCGGGTGGCCGCTGTATCCTCTGTGGGGGCCTCTCCCCTGGGCCTGGGACAAGCCCAGGCACCTCTGCCACCGGGGCTGGGCAGGTGGCCTCGAGTCACCACTCATGGTGGCCAGACAGCTGTGCCCACCAGGCCTGGGGCTCCCAACTGGTGAGGATGACTCAGACACGTCCTGGGCCTCCAGGTCTTGGCTTTACCTCCATGGCAATGTGTCCCGCGCCAGTAGCCCAAGCTGCCCAAAACCCTGCCCCGAGGTGTGAGGGGAGGCAGGCGCCTGCCTGGCAGGGAGAACGGGGTCCCACCATCAGAAGGAGGTGGCTGACACATCCAGAGGTCCCTCCATCTAAATATACTAAGATTTTAAACAACATTTTCTCCCCATACACCAAAATTCTAATCCTACTTAGAAATCACTTAGATTACCTCAAGAGAAAATAATCCGGAGCCTATCAGTTACTTTAAATATGAGTTTCCAGCTGCAATGTTGAATTCTAAACCAGAAAGGAACCAATACCCGCTGCTACTCAGAGGCTAGGAAGCTGTTCTTAAAAGTCAAAACACAAGCGAATGTTAGAGATTTGTTTTAAGGTGGTTTCGGATGGGGAGGGCCGGCAAAGAAGGGTGAAAAGACTCATCACAGGTGAATCTGGGGGGCATGTGGGGGCCGAGGCATTTTACCATTTTCTCTACCTTGGTATGTGTGCCGGTTTTGAGAGTATTATGTACCCCAAAAGAAACATGTTTTAATCTTGATCCAATCTTGTGGGATCAACTATTTCTCTTAATGCTGGTTCAATACTGTAGGTTGGAAACTTTTGATTAGATTATCTCCATGGAGATGTGACTCCACCCATTTCAGGTGGGTCTTGATTAGTTTAATAGAATACTTTAAAAGAGAAAACATTTTGAAGAAACCTCTGAGAGAACAGAGAGAGACTTAACAGAAATTTTAGAGCGGAGCTGACAGGCAGAGAACAGAGACACAGATGTTTAGAGATGCTTGGAGCCCAGCAGACATTGCCATGAGATGATAAGCAAGCCAGAACCTGGAGTGAGCCAAGGGAAGCCAAGAGATGAAAGCTAGCCCTGAAGAAGCAAAGTGAGGAACTCCCACAGGAACAGAGGCTGAGAGCAATGGAGCCCAGGAGCAGGGACCAGCAGATGCCAGCATGTGACTTCCCAGCTGACAGAGGGGCTCTGTACCCATCGGCTTTCCTTGAGTGAAGGTAACCTCTTGTTGGTGCCTCAATTTGGGCACTCTCACTTCCTTAGAACTGTAAACTTGTAACTTTTAAATTCTCCTTTATAAAAGCCATTCCAGTTCTGGTATATCGCATTCCTACAGCTTACTAACTACTATAGTACGTATTAAAATGTCCCATAATTAAGGTTAAAAAAAAAACCTACACAAATACCATACTTGCAGTTTTTGGTGTTTCTAAGAGTTCATTATTAAAAAGCGGGTTAAGAACACGTGAAATCACGAAGAGGACAGTGACACAGAACCTGGCCGCAGATTCTGGAACGGTCAGGTCACCAGTGAGACGGACGGCTGGGTTGACCCAGGTTCCAGGGGAAGTGGCGGTTTTCCATTGTCACTGAGGGGGCTTTGGATCCAGGCCCAAGTGTGGTTCCCTGTAATGCCTTCCCGTGAGCTACTGCGGCGCACTGTGGGCCTCTTCTCCTCCCCCTCCGCGAAGTGCCCCGAATCCCACCGCCCTGTGATGGGGGACAGGGGGCCTCTTCACATGTGAAGGAGAGGCCTTAGAGCTCTCCACCTGGGGGCTCTGGGGACTAAAGGGATTCCATTATTCACGAACCTAGGGCACAGGGGACCACCCCAGACCTGAGCTGGCCTCAGCAAGAAGCATCTCAGGACTGTGGTCAGCGGAATCCCCACCCCTTCCCTTCTGGCTGGGCTGTGCTTGCCACTGGTGGCTGTCTCAGGGCTCCTCAGGAAGCCGGCCGGGGTGAAGGACACACCCAGAGGCCGAATCAAGCTGCAACCAGACCCCATCAGACTTCTGAACTTCCAGTGGCCCGTTTGTTTTCTAAGCAAGCCCGGGCTGCACTCCAGCCCTCACCCGGATGTCGTCTGGACGGAGGCTGGCTCGCACAGCCCTCCGGGACAGCAGGTGGCATTTCTGTTCTCTGCCCAGTGCTTCTTCCTCAGCCGGAGCATTTTCCCCCGAATGACACAGTTCAGTGCCCCACAGCCCAGTGATGTTTCCTGGGAACTGGCTCTGCAAGCGCCTCTTAGGTTCCAGCATCAGCGCCCCACCCCCAGCTCTTCTCTTTGTCCTCGGGCCTTCCCAATGGGCCTTGGGGAGCCCTGGGATATTCAAATCACCCACAAATCCTTCCCGCCTCTCCATGGACCACAGACCACTGAGCTAAGCACTGGAATAGGAGATGAGAACCAATGAGTCTCGGCTTACGCGGCATTCGTTTTCCAAGAAATGCTGTAACTTGGGAGTTCTGAGAATACATTTCTGAACAAAACCATCCAGAATCTTCTCAATTTGTAAATGAACAAAGCTCTCACGTTGTCCTTGAAGTGATGTCCTCCAGCCTCGTTCTCTATGGAAGGTGACCACCTGGCCTCAAGGGTGGGTGCCAGCAAGGGCAGGCTATGGAGCCAGGCCATGATTCCCGTCTCTCCCTGTCTTCTGGTTTCTTCATTTCAGCTCTTTGGGCCCATCCTTCTCCCTCCCTTGCTCTCTCTCTTGCTTTCTCTCTTCCTCTCTCGCTTGCTCTCACTCTCTCCCTCTCATTTAAACTGGGTTTGCAGTTTTGAGCTTGGTGAATATGATGGGGATTCCCTGCGTTTGTGGTCAGGTGAGGCTGAATGCATTTGGATGGACAATTGCCTCTTAGTCAACCGATTAATTGTGACCCGATGGCCACTGACCTAAGTGGATACTGAAGCTGGCTGTTCACTCAAACCACCCGAAAGTGATTTGCAGCTATTTAAATTCTCTACTCCTCAACACCTTGTCCTGAAATGAAATTTAAAATCAAACATTGTTTAACTAGCATTATGTAGCAAAGCATTTACTTTGAGCTGGGGAAAATTTCCATGGGCTGCTAAATGGCTTTGGATTTGCCGACAGAGTGGTCTGTTATTCCAGCGGGGACCAGTGCCCGGGGCCTTCCTCCCTGGATCTCTGCCTGGTGAGGGTGCCCTGAGGTTTCATGACCCTCCAGAGGAAAGAACCAGGGGCCTTTAGTGGGTGGTGGACACCATGCCCACAGTCAGAGCCCTCTGCCGAGTGAATGGTGTTGGTGCTGGCATTGGCATTGACATTGGCATTGACATTGGTGTTGGCGCTGGCATTGGCATTGACATTGGTGTTAGCGCTGGTGTTGGCGCGCGCTGAGTCCTGTCCTCAGTGCGGCCCTGCCTGGCCTTCAAAGGTGTGGTTCCCAGCTGCCCTGGATGACAAGGAATTTCAGAGGCAGGCTCCTCTCCTGGCTTCTTTGAAACTACTCATAAAAACTCAGTCCTTGATTCCAAGCCTATTCTTGAGGGCAGGTGGGGTGGGGATGGGAGGTGCAAATTAATGAACTGTCCTCATATTCCTGAAGACTCAGCTCGAAACTCCAGTTACCAGGCAGTTTGGTTTTCATTAGTTTGCCTTCCTCTGAGCTCTTTGCAATTCCAGCCTTTTATTATCGCCTTGAAGGGCGTTGTATGAAGTTGATGAGTGTTTGCTGCGGAAAGCTTGCGTATAATCAGCGATTAGGGTGCTCCTTTCTCCCTTTCCCACTCTCCTTTTTCCACAATCAAAGGAACCAGGAAGGCAGAATTCAAGGGATAACTAAGCAGAGCAAATTCTTCAATGCAATAGTTAAATGCCCATAATAAGTGGAGCAGTGATTAGAGGAACCATTCACAAAAGGGTTGGATGCTTGTCTCTTTTGAAAGGCACTGTTCCTTAAAACCTGGCTTAGGGGATATTCAATCAGCATGAATATCTCCAAGGTACTTTCACCATAAGATAGCTGTCAATGCCTTTGAACAAAGAAAGACATTTACAATATATTTACACGAGAGTCCACGTGGAGAATGCTTGAATGTGTTCATTGTGTTTCCTTCAAAGTGGAGTGATGAGGAAGCAGAGAAGGTTTTAGAGAACGGGAAGAAGGCAATTTGGCTTTATGTGACACCTTTCATGCTCAAAGGATCCCAACAATGAAATACTTATAAAGAATAAAGTGCTTACACTTTGCAAGTGAGATAGTGGCTACGCCGCAATGAGGTTGGAGATGAAAAATAAAACCTGAAACCTACCATGAGTTTGAGCCAAATTTCGGATTGGTCTCCAGGCAACTGAGATTCCAGCAGGAGGTGGCCATGGAGAAAAGTAGAATCTATTCAAGGAGTTTAAGGGACTAGGTTAAGCCCTTTCAGAGCCTTCCTTGCTGGTAACAATCCTGCTGCTGGCTGCTCTTATAACTAAGGAATTAAGATTTAAGGGATGATTTTGATTACTGAATTGTTATCTAGATGTGCCTTTTTGCTGTCTGGTATACTGGAGTAGACAGAAGGAAATACCTGAAATCTCTACATTGTAACCTGGTTGCCTTGATCTCTGATAATGGTTATATAGCCTTTATCTTCTGCCCCTATGATTGTAAAAACCTTGTGACTAACTTTCATTTGTACCCAGTTATCCAGTTTTTCAACTTTAGAATCTTGTGATACCTTAAAAGACAGGCCCTAATGTTTATTAATGAAGGGTCTTGGGTAAGCAGAGAACTAACCCACCCAAAGTACCAAGTTGTCTTGATAACGGAGACTGGATCTAACCAAAGTGGGCCCACCTGACGTGCGCAACAGCTTAGACTTCATCCTGCCATTTTCTTATATTCTGTGACTAAGCATGTCATCAATCTATGCATGCCAATAATCAGATCACCGCTAATTACAACAGCTGGGGCCACTATGCTCATTATCCTAAACCTACCCATCTTTTAATGCTATAAAACTATCAAAGTTACTGCAGTTTGGGGAGATAGATTTTGGGCCAATAGACCATCTGATCTCCTGCTATGCACCTAGTAATAAATTCTTTTTCTCTTTGAAACCACAGTATCTCAAATTGGTCATTTGAGTGCATCAGGCAAAAGAATCCAAACCTTTGTCCAGCAACACTCTGCTAGGGTGTAGCGGCCGAATGTGTCATTGGCTCTTCATTTGCTTTGCTCCCTTCACCTAATTTTAAAATTATCGTTAAAGCAATCTTAAGACAAAATTAAATTTAGTTTAGTTTAATCACTGACAGCCTCACCACTACTGTCATTTTTAGGTTCTCTTTTGGTCTTAATCTATTAAGATAAATAATTTCCCATAAGATGGTTTTGTGTTCTGATCTTTCCCTTGATTTATTTTTCCATTTCCCTACTTTGCCTTAATAGCTCCACAAGTGTATAAATTATGACACCAAAATGTGACAGAGTGAACTTTCTTAAATATTATACTATCGCTGGAACTTTGGGGTCAATATTTCATTCATTCATTCACTCAGGGTACACTTCTGCTATTGGCTGTGAAATTGACCCCCGCAGGGAAAAACCCTCGCGGGGGAAGGGGGATACCTGGAACACAATGAGTATGCTCTGTTCTATGTTCGACAGTGAAAAGGGATCGGGAAACATCAGAGCAAGGGGGAAGGTTTGCAGGTTCCGAGTTGGAAGCTGGCAGGGCTCTTGGGGAAGGTATTGTGGGCAGAGACTTGGCCAGGTGAGCGAGGAAAGCACTGGGAGATGTGTACTCCAGGCTCGGGGGCAGAGGGCTGGGGCAGTGCCGGGCTGGCACCTTGGAGGAACAGCAGGGAAGCGCGGGTGGTTCGAGCGAAGGAGGCACCAGGGACACGCTCAGGGAACTTCCACTGCAGGTAAAATGGGGGACGTGCGAGCTTTGACCTGAGGGCCCCTCCGGTCCCTGGGCATCAAATATCCTGGGGTAGTTTCTAATTTTCTTTAGTGATGCACTTTCTTCTTTGGGATAGATTCCTGGGAGTTAAATTTATTGTGTCAAATGCTGTTTATATTTTTATGTCTCATCAAAAAAATTAATTTTGCAAAAGACTTTGCCAATGTACACTGCCATGGGCAATGGATGAGCCTAGTGCCCTCACCCCCCACAGTGCCAGCTGTGCTCTCAAGGCAGGGATTTAATAGAGGATAACCCAGTCCCCCATTCTTGCTCTGTGGTACATTACAGAGATTCAACATTGTCCATTATGATCAGCATTATGCGGGGCTGTGCACGGTCTCCTCATAATTCTTATCCATTTCCTTCAACCAGTCTTCAATCCATTGAATTAAAATAGGACCGCTACATTTAGCAAATAGAAATACAGCCACCCAGTTAAATTTGAATTTCAGATATAGCAACACTTTTTTTTTTAGTATAAGTATGTCCTGTGCAATATTTGGGATGTATTCATACTAAACAATTATGTATATTTTATTTGGTAATGCCAATTTGAAAGACTATTTATTAAAGGTCCTGGCATTAGATGCCACTGTGGGCACTCAGTGAAAAACTGCAGACTCGATCTTGGCAGATTGTTCAAATGCATTCACCGTGGTGGCTGTTCCTCTCTACCATTCACATGTCTTACAATTATTTTTCCGTATATTTCTTTAAATTCCATTTCAGTTATTTTTTATTGTATAGAAAAGTTTAATTTATGAGTAATTGACCTATTTACCCCCTTTGGGCTTCTTTTATCTTTTGCTTCTAAGTTAGGAAATGCAAGACCTCTAATGACGTGACCCTGAGACCTACTGTCCATGGGGTTTGCAACACTAGAGAGAATGTTCACCAAATTATATGCGCAATTCTCTTTAAATACAATTCCCAGTTCACAGAGGTGCAGTTCATCAGATGGACTTACAGCCTTTAGACTAAATAAGAATGTTTTCTCTAAAAACCCATTCTCTGCCTCCCTACATAGTCCATTTTTTTTTTTTGGTATGCTGTATGGTGGGAGTTGCATTTCATTCTTTTTCCATGTGTGTTATTGCAGCACTGTTTGTTCAATTTTGTTGTTTTTTTTGTTTGTTTTACTTGTTTTCGGGGGGAAGTGCGTGGGCCAGGAATTGAACCCGGGTCTCCCACATGGCAGGTGAGAATTCTATCACTGAGCTACCCTTGCACTCCCCGACACAATCCAATTTTAAATGCAGCATCACAGCAGGCTGCTGCTGTTATTGTTTTGTTGTTGTTGTTGCTTCCTGTGCTCGTTTTTTGGGCTCCTCCTGCAGGAGGAGCCCAAAAAACCCTCCTCCTCCTGGGCAGGGTTCCTATAAACTGATGGTCACCTTCACACAGGCCTCAAATAGCCCCACGAAGAGTTAAGGATCTGTAGAATGTGCTTAACCCCACACAGGTGAGAAACTACAAGGAAACCATCAAAGCTATAAACTGAGGAACTGGTTTCGGTCATGGGTTTGGACCTGGAGTTCTCTCCCATCTCAGGACAATGGAAATGCCCTCCACTATTGGCAGTGCTGGTTTTCCTAACAGAGGGGATTTAAATGTGGAGAGGAAAGAAAGAACTCACCTAACTCAGGAAACACTAATTGGGTGCACATAGTTATTTGCACTTAGGAAATTAAGCTTGTGTGAACTGACAGAGGTTTAAAACCTACTTTCTCAGTCCTGCGGCTGCAGACCTCTCAGCTGTTCAGAACTGAGGACATGCTCTGTTGGCCAGACTGTCTTCAGAGAATCAAACACATCACCATCTAAAAATTTGCTTCCTGCTCTCCTTCATCCACCGGTATAACCCTTGTAGGAAATTTGACTATAAGGGATGTGCATACAAATCTGAAGCCAGAGGCTGACTTCCACGATGGCACACATCGTTATCAATAGGATGCTTCTACAGGTCCGCGTCACTCTGGGGCAGGGTACTGGTGACACTAAGGTCTTGGGTAAATTGGAAAATAGGTCCAGTCCCTTCATTCCATGTCTTCTGCTCATAAGGCAGCTGCCTAATTGCAGTAACAAATCAGTATTATTGTAGCAGTACATAGCCCATCTTCAACAAATGGCTCTGGGTAAACTAGATAGCCCCAAAAAAAGAATGAAGGAAAGAATTCCTCCCAGCAGATACAAACATTATCTCACCATGGATGGACGGATGACTTAAAATGAAAAGCTAAAACCATAAGATTCCTAGAAGAAAGCATAGGGGTAAATATTCATGATCTTTGATTTGGCAATGGATTCTTACATAGGACAATAAAAGTATGAGCAAACAAAGAAAAATTAGGTAAATTGAACTTTCTCAAAATTAAAAACTTTTGTGCCATAAAGGTATTAAAAAGAAAGTGAAATGACAGCCTGCAGAATGGGGAAATAGTGGCAAATGATGTACCTGATAAAGGTCTAGTATCCAGACTATATAAAGAATTCTTAAAGCCAGTAACAAAAGAAAAATAATGAAAATCAATGGGCAAAGGACCTGAATGAACATTTCTCCAAAGAAAATATAAAAATACCCAGAAAGCATATGAAATGATGCTCAGCCTCATTAATCCTTAGGGAAATGTGAATCAAAACCAAAGTAAGATACTGCTTTGCCCCCACCATGTTGGCTATTATCAAAATTTAGTAAATAACATGCTATCAAGGATGTGGAGAAATTGGAACCCTTGTACAGTGGTAGGGGAGATAGAAAATGGTGCAGCCACTGTGGAAAAACAGCTTATTATTTCCTCAAAAAGTTAGACAAAAAATTACCAAATAATTGATCCAGTAATTCTACTCTTAGGCATATGCCCTGTGCTGGTTTGAATCTATTATGTACCCCAGAAAAGCCATGTTTTAATCCTGATCCAATCTTGTTTGAGAAGCTGTTTCTTTTAATATTGATTCAATGCTGTAGGTTGGCAAATTTTTATTAGATTATCTCCACAGAGATGTAACATGCCCAATTGTGGGTATGACCCTTTGATTAAATGGAGATGTGACTCCACCCATTTTTAGTGGGTCTTGATTAGTTTACTGGAATACTTTAAAAAAAAGAAACATTTTAGAGAGAGTCAGAAAAACTACAGAGCTGAGAGAGAGAGTTGATAGGAATTTCAGAGCAGAGCTAATACAGATGCCCACACTTGGAGAACAGAGACATGGATTTTTGGAGTTGCTTGGAGCTCACAGACATCAACATGGGATGTTAAGCAAGCCAGAACCTGGAGAGAGCCAAGGGAAGCCAGTTGATGAAAGCCAGCCCTAGAGAAGCAAATTGAGGAACTCCCACAGTAACAGAGGCTGAGAGCAATGGAGCCCTAGAGCAAAGGACCAGCAGATGCCAGCCACATGACTACCCAGCTGATAGAGGTACTCCTGACCCATCGGCCTTCCTTAAATAAAGGTGTTTTTCCATGGATACCTTAGTTTGGACATTTTTATAGGCTTAGAACTGTAAACCAGTAACATTAAATTTCCTTCATAAAAACTGTTCCAATTTTGATATATTGCATTCTGGCAGCATTTAAGAAACTAAAACGTATCCCCAAATTATTGAAAACAGGATCTCACATCTTTATAGATAAATGCTCATAGCAGCAGTTTTCTCAGCAGCCAGGAAGTAGACACTGTCTCTGAATGGCCACCCAGGGATGAGTGGATAAATAGATTGTGGGCTATCCTACCGTGGAATGTTATTCTCAAAACAGGAATGAAGCAACAAAAGAGTTGTCATGGTCAGCTTCATGTGTCAACTTGGCCAAGTGGTGGCACCTGTTTGGTTGGGCAAGCGCTGGCCTGTTTGTTGCTATGAGGACATTTCATAGAATTAGAACATGATCACGTCAGCTGCATCCACAGCTGATTCCATTTGTAATCAGCCAAGGGGAGTGTCTTCTACAATGAGTGGTGCTCAGTCTAATCACTGGGAGCCTTTTATGGAGGATTCAGAAGAGACAGGCTCTCTTCCTGCTTTGACTGGCGAGCCTCTCCAGTGGAGTTCATCCAGACCCTCCATTGGAATCATCGGCTTCACAGCCTGCCCTGCAGATTTTGGACTCTACATTCCCACGGTCATGTGAGGCACTTTTATAAATTTTATATTTGTGAGTCTTCCCAGTTGATTCTGTTTCTCTAGAGAACCCTAACTAACACATTTTGGTACCAGGAGTGGTTCTTAAGAAACAGAATCTTAAAAATGGGTTTTTATGAATGGTTTTCTACTCTGATTGGACTCAAAGGCACTAAGGACTCTGATTCCCATAATCAGAATGACACTCCTAATCCATGGAGTGAGTTGGCAAAAGAGATAGTCAAAATATTACCATTCGATTCTCCTAATGCTTTGCTTGTATGAAGCTAGGCTCTGGGGGATAATATTTTTGACACCTTTACAGAGTTTTGTGGAAATGAGAGGTATAGAGATGTTGGCTGGTTATTGTTAGATACACTGGCTACATTAAGGAGTGAAAGGGAAGGGCTTAAGGCTTCAAATGAGAAGCTTAAGCACCATCTGACAGATGTAGACGGTTCTATGAGTATCCTGAAGGAAAATCTTATTTCCTGCAGCTGTAGACTTGAGATCTCTGAAAATCAAACTCAGAATCTTATTGTTAGAGTAGGAAATTTACAACATAAACTGAAATCTCAATGTTGCATGGTGTCTGCCATTAAAGTGAGGGCATTGATTGGAAAGGAGTGGGATCCTGAAAAATGGGATGGTGACATATGGATTGATAATGATGTCGGGGGTGAGGCTGAAACCCTAGGTCATGCTGAGTCTTCTCTAGATAACCCTTTAATAGTTTTCCCTGAGGACATAGCCGCCCCACCTCCAGACTGCCTTGAGGAGTTGGCCACCTAACCTCTACCTGAAGGGATTAGCCCTAGAGTGATTAATTCTGTTTCACCAGATGAAACTGCAAATGAAGGCCCTGAAGCAAATGGCTTGGAAGATATTTCTAATTCTTTTCATGACCCAGCCCCACCACCCCTCACTACTCCAGACCTATAACCAGACTAAAGTCCCAACAGGCCCCTAAAGGTGAGGTACAAAGTATCACACATGAGGAGGTACCTTATACTCCATAAGAACTGTGTGAGTTTTCCAATTTATATAGACAGAAATCAAGGGAATATGTGTGGCAATGGATTTTAGGGGTGTGGGATAATGGTGGGAGGAATAGAAGGTGGGATCAGGCTGAATTTATTGATATGGGCCCACTAAGCAGAGATTCCGCATTCAATGTTATAGCTCAAGGGGTTAGAAAAGGTATTAACAGTTTGTTTGGATGGTTGGTTGAAACATGGATCAAAAAGTGGCCAAAAATACCTGAGGTTGAAATATCAGAACTGCCCTGGTATAATGTAGATGAGGGGATCCAGAGGCTTAGAGAGATTGGAATGTTAGAGTGGATTTATCATGCAAAGCCTGCTCTTACACCCCAGGAATGGCCAGAGGATGCACCTTTTACCAGAACAGTGAGAAATAAATTTGAGACTAGCACCGTCATCCCTGAAGAGCTCTGTAGTTGCACTTCTCTGTAGGTCAGCTATTACTCTAGGAACTGCTGTCACTAAGCTGGAATCCTTAAACACAATGGGAATGATGGGATCCCGAGTTGGCAGAAGCCAGGTGGCAGCACTTAATTGCCAAAGACAGAGTAGACGTGGCTATTATAATAGACGGCAAACTCAAAGCAGGCATCAAAATTATATGACTTGCAGAGATTTGTGGCATTGGCTAGTAAATCATGGGGTACCTAGAAATACAATAGAAGAGCAGTCGACCAAATTCTTGTTTGAGCTGTATAAACTAAAGAGTTCTAGGTCAAGTGAACAGAAGTCTAACCTGAATTACAAAAGCACAGAATCATGGCCCCTTAATCGATTTCCAGACTTGAGACAGTTTACAGACCCAGAACCCCTTGAAAGAAGGGGAAGCCAGGTCCCTTTGGGAGAGAACCATGTTATACTGCCACAAATTTATACTGTTAATCTTCCTCCAAGCCTTCCCCAAGGAGACCGATGGCCTTTTACCAGGGTAACTGTGCACTGGGGAAAAGGAAATGATCAGATATTTCAGGGATTATCAGACACTGGTTCAGAAGTGACATTAATTCCAGGGGACCCAAAACGTCACTCTGGTCCACCAGTCAGTGTGGGGGCTTATGGAGACCAGGTGATTGATGGAGTTTTAGCTCAGGTCCATCTCACAGTGGGTTCAGTGGGCCCCTGGACCCATTCTGTAGTTATTTCCCCAGTTCCAGGATGTATAATTGGAATAGACATACTAAGCAACTGGCAGAATCCCCACATTGGCTCTCTAACTCTTGCAGTGAGGGCTATTATGGTGGGAAAGGCCAAAGTGGAAGCCATTAGAACGGCCCCTACCTAGCAAAATAGTAAAGCAGAAGTAATATCGGATTCCTGGAGGGATTGCAGAGATTACTGCCACTCTTAAGGACTTGAAGGATGCAGGGGTGGTGATTCCCACCACATCCCCATTCGACTCTTCTATTTGGCCTGTGCAGAAAACAGATGGGTCTTGGATGATGACTGTGGATTATCGTAAGCTTAACCAGATGGTAACTCCAATTGCAGTTACTGTTCCAGATATGGTATCATTGCTTGAGCAAATCAATACATCCACTGGTACCTGGTATGCAGCTATTGATTTGGCAAATGCTTTTTTCCCAATAGCTGTTAGTAAGGACCGTTAGAAACAGTTTGCTTTCAGCTAGCAAGGTCAGCAATATACTTTCACTGTCCTACCTCAGGGGTATATCACCTCTCCAGCCCTATGTCATAATCTTGTCCACAGGGACCTTGATCATTTCTCCCCCCCACAAGACATCACACTGGTCCATTATTTTTATGATATCATGTTGATTGGACCTAGTGAGCAAGAAGTAGCAACTACTCTAGACTTACTGGTAAGGCATTTGCATGTCAGAGGATGGGAGATAAATCCAACAAAAATACAGGGGCCTTCCACATCAGTGAAATTTCTAGGTGTCCAGTGGTATGGGGCATGTTGAGATATCCCTTCTAAGGTGAAGGATAAGTTGCTGCATCTGGTCCCTCCTACAACCAAAAAAGAGGCACAATGCCCAACTGGTTTCTTTGGATTTTGGCGACAACATATTCCTCGTTTGGGTGTGCTACTCCAGCCCATTTATCGAGTGACCAGAAAAGCTGCTAATTTTGAGTGGGGACCTAAACAAGAGGAGGTTCTGTGACAGGTCCAGGCTGCTATACAAGATGCTCTGCCACTTGGGCCATATGATCCAGCAGATCCAATGGTGCTGGAAGTGTTGTGGCAAATAGAGATGCTGTCTGGAGCTTTTGGCAGGTCCCTATAGGAGAATCACAACACAGACCCTTAGGATTTTGGAGCAAAGCCTTACCATCTGCTGCAGATAACTACTCTCCTTTTGAGAAACAGCTTTTGGCCTGCTACTGGGCCTTAGTAGAGAATGAATGCTTAACTATGGGCCACCAAGTTACCAAGAGACCTGAGTTGCCTATCATGAGCTGGATGTTGTCTGACCCACCAAGCCATAAAGTTGGGCGTGTGCAGTAGCACTCTATTGTAAAATGGAAATGGTATATACAAAATAGGGCCAGAGTAGGTCCTGAAGGCACAAATAAGTTACACGAAGAAGTGGCCCAAATGCCATGGTCTCCAATCCTGCCACATTACCTTCTCTTTCCCAGACCAGAGCTATGACTTCTTGGGGAGTTCCTTACAGTGAATTGACTGAGGAAGAGAAAACTCAGGCCTGGTTTACAGATGGTTCAGCACGATATGCAGGTACCACCCGAAAGTGGCCAGCTCCAGCACTACAACCTCTTTCTGGGTTGTCCTTGAAGGACAGTGGTGAGGGAAAATCCTCCCAGTGGGCAGAACTTTGAGCAGTGCACTTGGTTGTTCATTTTGCTTGGAAGGACAACTGGCCAGAGGTGCATTTGTATACTGACTCATGGACTGAAGCTAATGGTTTGGCTGGATGGTCAGGGACTTGGAAAGACCATAATTGGAAAATTGGTGACAAAGAGGTCTGGGGAAGAGGTATGTGTATAGACCTTTCTGAGTGGGCTAAAAACATGAAGATATTTGTGTCCCATGTGAATGTGCACCAGCAGGTGACTTCAGCAGAGGAAGGTTTTAATAATCAAGTGGATAAGATGACCCATTCTGTGGATACCAGTCAGCCTCTTTCCCCAGCAACTCCTGTCATTGCCCAATGGGCTCATGAACAAAGTGGTCATGGCGGTAGGGATGGAGGTTATGCATGGGCTCAGCAACATGGACTTCCACTCACCAAGGCTGACCTGGCTACAGCCAGTGCTGAGTGCCCAATCTGCCAGCAGCAGAGACCCACACTCAGCCCCCGATATGGCACCATTCCCCGAGGTGACCAGCGAGCTACATGGTGGCAGGTTGATTACGTAGGACCACTCCCTTCATGGAAGGGGCAGCGATTTGTTCTAACTGGAATAGACACATACTCTGGATATGGGTTTGCTTTCCCTGCATGCAATGCTTCAGCCAAAACTACCATCTGTGGGCTTATAGAATGCCTTATTCATTGTTATGGTATTCCACATAGCATTGCTTCTGATTAAGGAACACACTTCACAGCAAATGAAGTGCGGGAATAGGCACATGCTCATGGAATTTTCTGGCCTTACCATGTTCCCCATCATCCAGAAGCAGCTGGATTGATAGAACGGTGGAATGGCCTTTTGAAAACTCAATTACAGTGTTAACTAGGTGGCAATACCTTGAAAGGCTGGGATTATGTTCTCCAGGAATCTGTGTATGCTCTGAATCAGTGTCTGCTGTGTGGTGCTGTTTCTTCTATAGCCAGGATCCATGAGTCCAGGAACCAAGGGGTGGAAATGGGAATGGTACCACTCACTATTACCCCTAGTGATCCACTAGGAAAATTTTTGCTTCCTGTCCCTGCGACCCTGAGCTCTGCTGGTCTACAGGTTTTAGTTCCAAAAGGGGGAGTGCTTCCACCAGAAGGAAAAACAATGATTCCATTGAACTGGAGTCTAAGACTGTCACCTGGTCACTTTGGGCTACTCATGCCCTTGGATCAACAAGCCAATAATGGGATTGCATTATTGTCTAGTGTGACTGACCCTGACTATCAGGGGGAAATAGGACTGCAACTATACAATGGAGGTAAAGAAGAGTTTTCTTGGAATATAGGAGATCCCCTAGGGTGTCTTTTAGTACTACTATGCACTGTGATTAAAATCAATGGAGAACTGCAACAACCCAATCCAGGCAGGACTACCAATGGCTCTGAAACTTCAGGAATGAAGGTTTGGGTCACCCCACCAGGCAAAGAACCATGGCCAGCTGAAGCGCTTGCTGAGAGTAAAGGGAACATGGAATGGGTAGTGGAAGAAGGTAGTGATAAATATGAAGTATGACCACATGATCCATTACAGAAGAGAGGACTGTGATTCTGTTTTGTTCCTGTTATACTATTTAAGTTGTAAGATATCAAGTTTATGAATGAATGTTACTCAAAGACTTGCACCCTATTCTGGAGAGAGTTACTGTGTTTCCAGTTACATGCAGGACAGTTGAGTGTTGTTAGGTGAAAGAAAAAAAAATGTGTGTTTTAATGTTTTTACTTAGAAATTAGGTATGGTGTAAGGTGATATGTATAGCTGCCAAGTTGACAAGGGGTGGACTGTAATGGTCAGGTCATGTGTCAACTTGGCCAAGTGGTGGTACCTATTTGTCTGGTTGGGCAAGTGCTGACCTGTCTGTTGCAGTGATGACATTTCATAGGATTAGGTCATGATCACGTCAGCTGCAGCCACAGCTGATTCCATTTGTAATCAGCCAAGGGGAATGTCTTCTGCAATGAGTGATGCTCAATCTAATCACTGGAAGCCTTTTAAGGAGGATTCAGAGGAGACAGGCTCTTCCTGTTTCAGCTGGTGAGCCTCTCCAGTGGAGTTCGTCCAGACCCTCCATTGGAATCATCGGCTTCACAGCCTGCCCTGCGGATTTGGGGCTTTGCATTCCCGCAGTCACGTGAGACACTTTTATAAATTTTATATTTGCGAGTGTTCCCTGTTGATTCTGTTTCTCTAGAGAACCCTAACTAATGCAAGAGTTTTGTAGGATTCCATTTATATGGATCATCCAGAAGAGGTAAGACCACAGAGACAGTAGATTAGGGTTTCCCTGTGGCTGGGTGGGGTGGGGGAGCATGGGACGGGACTACTAATGGCTCTGGGGTTTTGGAATTAGATAGAGGTGTTGGGTGCACAGCACTGTAAAAGGCACTAAGTACCACTGATATGTCCATTTTTAAATGTTTAGATTTATGTGAATTTTACCTAAATTTCAAAGATAAAGTACATAGCCCACTAAACAAGTGTCAAATTGTTCTGGGGAAAATAATCCAAAAGTCACATTAAATTTACTTAGGATTCTGCTTTTTTTATGAGTTTTTCAAAAATGTATTTTAAAGCACTTAAAGGAAATAATGTTGAAAGAGCAGATGTTCACTGTTTCAGAAGCAGTGAAGAGGGACTAAAGTTGCAGTGATGAGAGCTTGGGAGGCAGGTTCTCCTCACCTGGGGGCTGTCCTTTCATTCTGGGGGTCAGAGCCCACCACTCAGCCCCTCAAGGCTTCCACTAGTCACCAGTGAATGAAGACAGGGAGCAGAAGTAGAGGGGCACTGCAGGCTTGGCCCTCTCCCCTCCAGGGTGACAAGCCAGCCTTCTCTTCCTTCAGTGCTGTGCTGTTTTGAGTCTTGTGTACCCCAGAAAAGCCAAGTTATTTAATCCTCATTCAATATTGCTGGGTGGGGGCTTTTTGACTATCCTCATGGAGATGTGACCCACCCAATTGTGGGTAGTAACTTCTGATTAGATGGTGTTCTAGTTTGCTAGCTGCCAGACTGCTATATACCAGAAATGGGATGGCTTTTAAAAGGGGGAACTTATGAAGTTGCAAGTTTAAAGTTCTAAGGTCATGAAAGTCCATGAAAATGTCCAGATTAAGGCACTCAACAAGAGGTTGCCTTCACCAATGAAGTTCAAGATTTCTCTCTCAACTGGAAAGGCATATGGCAAACATGGCGACATCTGCTAGTTTCCTTTCCAGGCTTCTTGTTTCATGAAGTTCCCCTGGGGGCATATTCCTTCTTCATCTCCAAAGGTCTGGCTGTGTGGGCTCTGTGGTTCTCATGGCTCTGTTGTAGCTCTGTTTCTCTCTCCAAAATGCTTCCCCTTTTAAAGGATTCCAGTAAACCAATCAAGACCTACCTGGAACAGATGGGGTCACTTCTCTGTGGAGATAATCAAGTTTCCAAAGTACAGTGCTGAATAGAGTTTTAAAGAAACGGCTGCCTCCACAGTGGATCAGAATTAAATCATGACTTTTCTAGGGCACATAATCCTTTCAAACCAGCTCAGATGGTTTCCATGGAGATGTGTCTCCACCCATTTAAGATGGAGTTGCTTGCTGGAGTCCTTCAAGAGGGAACCATTTTGCAAAAAGCTATAGAGCCCATGCAGCCAGACACCTTTGGAGATGAAGAAGGAAATTGCCCCCAGGGAGCTTCATGAAATAAGAAGACTGGAGAGAAAGTTACCAGATGCCGCCATGTTGCCATGTGTCCTTCCAGTTGAAAGAGAAACCTTGAATGTCATTGGCCTTCTTGAACCAAAGTATGTTTCCCTGGATGCCTTAGATTGGACATTTCTATAGGCTTGCTTTAATTTGGACATTTTCACAGCCTTAGAACATGTCAATTTGCAACTTAATAAACTCCCCCTTTTAAAAGCCATTCCATTTCTGGTATATCACATTACAGCAACTTACAAACTAGAACAAATGCCGACCCATAGGTAACCTCCAAATCCTCACCAACCGGGAGCTTTAGGTGACCTTGTCATTAAATGAAAGTTGGTCCAGAAACAGGACAACTCTCTACCATCCAAGAGCTGGTTCCTTCCGGTTCTAAAACACTATAATTTTAAGTAGGCGTGGCCCTTACTATGACAACTCAGGCATCTCCTAAAACCACAAGCATCTTCCTCTTACCTGTTTGTGTCCATTTAACAATTGTGTTGTACATCAGCTATGAACCAGGCCATCTGCTGGGCTCTGGAGATTTCCCAGTGAGCACTGCTGTCATGGAACTTTTATTCCAGAAGAAAGTGAAATAAATGAGACTTGCAGATGGTGATAAAGAGCAGGTCCCCTAGGAGACCGGTTAGACCAGCTGTCAGGGGGCATCTCCATGGACAAGCTGGCCAAGGCACAGGGGCAGAGTGGGGCGGCTGAGGCAAGGCTGGAGAGGAAGGCAGGTCCTGTCACCTAGGTGACCAGACCATAGTGAAGCCTTCAGTTCAGTTTAAGTGCCATGCAAAGCCGCCAAAATGTTTTAAAAAGAAGAGAGAGGTGAACCAATGGATACACAAAGTAAAAAATATACAGACACTTAATGTCACTGAGAATCAATAAAATTTTAAAATATGATTCCATTTTTGTTTTCTTTGCCTATCCCATTGGCGAATCACCAACAGTTGATGTCATCTGTATAGGAAGAGTGGAGAGAAATGGGAATTTTCCTACACTGCTCTTGGGTGTATAAATTGGCAAAGATTTCCAGAAAAAAATGCATCAATGTGGATAAGAATCCCTAAAAATGTTTGAAACTTCTGAAGTTCTTCTGGAAATTTAGTCATAGGAAATGGCCAGTGAGTTTGTCCCCATTCATAAAGCTGCAGAGCACAGCATTATTTATAATTGGTGAAATATTATAAGGAAATATTAAATGTTGATGATTGATTAAATGAATTATGGCATGTCAATATAAAGAAATAATATCTAGCTATTAAAAATGTATTTTATTAGTGTGTTTAATATGACAGAACTTTGACGAATGAAAAACAGGCCTGGAATGCGTTTGCTATCGTACAGCAACAGTGGTGTTTTTAAAAAAGGAAAAATTAAGAATCAAAAAAATTCCCCTAAAATCTTAGCCTATCTCACCATTCTCACGCGGGGCCCCCTCCCAGGGTGCCCTTGGCTAGGCTGGAAGGGGCTCAGCAGTGCCCAAAGGTGGGTAGCTGCAGCCAGCCTGGTGTACACTCACTGGCTCCCCAGGCCCTGGGCTCGGTGGCCTCCACCCCCTGCTTACTGACACCCTGGCCTGTTGGACCCTCTTTGCTCTCAGACAAGCCGAGTCCCGCCTGGAGCCCAGGGACTGGAATGGGGTCCTTAGAGCCCCCGCTGCCTCTGAAGCCTGTCAGCTTCTCCCACCACGTGCTTCTTACCCAAAGGCCATTTGTCCAGACCTTCACGGGCCGTCCTCCTCTCCCAGCCCCGACATCATCTTCTCTCCACCCTGATGCACTTTCCTATGTAACGTATACAATGTCGGTCAGCCTTTGTCTGAGAATAGATGCTTCCCAGGAGCAGAGGCTGCATCTCAGTCATCTTAGCATTGTGTCCCGTGCACCCATTTATCAAACGGAGGAATGCATAAGACATTCCTGCCCCGCAGGTCTCAGTCAACCTGAGATGTTTGCTGTGAACAGAAACTCTCTCTCCTGGGGCACCGCAGAATGGTCATGCAGAAGCCACCAAAAATCAGCAAAGCCACTCGAATGAACTCAGGTTCTCAGAGCTTGTTCTGTGTTTGTCTTTGCAGCTCCAGGGCCTGGCGCATAATCTGATACATAGTAGGTCCTGAACAGGTGCTGCTTGAATTTAAATTAAAGTACTTCCCTGCCCCTGCCGAGCTCACAGTCAGGTGAGAGAAACAAACCAATACTCGGAACTGGAACTGTGAAAATGCACAGCAAAGCCAGCAAGGGGGCCGTGGTGATGGCTCAGAGAACACTGCATCAGGCAGAGAGGGGTTGCAGTAGATTTGGGTTTAAAAGAATGAGTAGGGGGTTGCCAAACAGGCAAATGCAGACAAGGCAGCCAAGTAGAGAGCAACCCAACAGTAGGCGTGGGTAGGTGGAAATCCACTGTGTGTGCTGGGGGTGAGAAGAACCATTAGGGATGGAGGGTGGGAGGAGGAACTGGGAGAAGCGATTTCCAGACAGAGGCAAAAGCCAGGGCAAAACTCCTGAGACCGAAAAGACCTTTGTTGCAGGAACTGAGCTCAGTGTGGCCTCAGCATTGAGGGCAAGAAAGAAAATGACACAAGATGAGATCAAGTAGGTAAGGAGAGGCCAGGATTTTAATTTTATTCTAAGCCAGGGGAAAGCCATAGGAGGGCTCTCAGGGAGAGAGGTGCATGTTCTTGTTTGCATTTTCAAAATCTCATTCCAGCTACCGTGAGGATGGCTTAAAAGCAGGACGGGAAGCAGGGGCTCTTTTGGGAGCATCTCACACTGGTCAAGGGGTTGCATGCTCGTGAGGCAGAAGCCAGATGAGGGAGAGGAGCAGGTAGCATTCACGGGAGCCACACCCACAGGGGTGGGTAAAGAGAAGAGCAACTGGGCAGGACAGGAGAGAACAGGCAGGGTCAGATTCAGAGAGAAACAGCTGCTGTTTCAACGACTAGCAGAGTAGGTGATATGTGTATGTGTGTGTCGCTCTCTTTGAGGTATAGGTATGTATATTAGTGAATATGCGATTTACTTATTATAATATTTAGTATAACGATACCTATATCCTATATAGGCTGCGTGCGTTCATTATATATTATGTACAGAGGATTGAATGGCAATTTCCCTAAAGGTGAAAAGGAATTTTGTAGATGTAAAGGTCTATAGATGTAGATGAAGGATCTCGAGGTGAGTTCACCCTACATTGTTCTGATGGACCCTAAATCCAATGACAAATGTCTACGTACGAGACACGCAGTGGAAAGACTCACAGACATCCAGGTGAAAGTGACCTGATGATGGAGCCAGAGATTGAGCCATGCGGTCACAGGCCAGGGAGTGCCCGGGGGTGCCAGCAGCTGGGAGAGGCCAGGAGGGACACCCGCACCCACCTGAGAGGCCAGGACGGACCCCCCACCCCCACCCTGGCCAGAGCCTCAGGAGGGGCACAGCCCTGCCCATAACCTGGATTTCAAACTTCTGGCCTCCAGAGCGCCAAGAGAATACTTTTGTGTTGTTTGAAGCACCTGGCTTGTGGCAACTTCATATGGCAGCCCTGGAAGCCTCATCCGTTAGGGCCGTGTGCATTAATATTAATATCTTAACTTACAGATGATGCTGTAGGGTGGTCTAGCTGGCCTTATCTGTATGACTACCCTCAACTAATGAACCCTCTGGGGCAGCAAGAGCACCAGGGGTGCCACTAGAAAACTTTGTTCTTCACCCCCCATTTGTTCAGTTAAAATAATCCTTCATTGACCGGAAAATGCAACAAAAGCTAAGTGGTGGGTGTGGGGCGGCGCAGGGTCCAGAAGCTGGGTTAACCGAGGACGCTTGACCTTGAAGAAGTCGTGGGCACAACCAGAGGTGCCTGGAGATGCAGCCATCACAGGGGAACCAGCAGAGAGACCCCTTTCGTGCAGGTGCCCCGGTGGTAGGCAATCGTGGAGGGCTCCCCTGCCCGACAAGGGTTGTGGGGGCCTCTGCGGAATGACCAGGACTAAGCGGGGCCAGTCGCCGGCAGCCAGGACACCGGGCGCAGGGTCCGTGGGCTGCAGGTGTCGGGAGACTTGCTGTGTAACTGCGGGCTGACAGCACCGGGCTCTCACCCTGGCGGCTGCTTCAGCAAGGACCCAGCTGTAGGGTTCTGCCACTCCCGTTTCTGCCCGTGCCATGCCTTGCCTGAGCCGGGCAATCTTCAGCCGCCCTGGGGAAGTCTCCGGTCCATGCTGAGGCAAGAGTGGCTGCCCCTGAAAATCTGATGTTTGTGTGTTCTCCTGGGGAGCCCATCTGCCCGGGAAGTGACATGCCAATGCTTCACTCCCCTGCCTCTCTATATCTGAATACTTGATAAATTGGGGAGGTTCTCTTTTGAGCAAAACATTTCTTTCACTGAGATGCATAGTAGGCGAACAGATGAAGGCATGGCATTCAGAACCATTCACCCAAGTCTCCTGCCGCCGCTGAAATCCACCTCGACCTGGTGCCCGGCGCCCGGCAGTTGCTCGACAGGTGTCTGTTGACTGCAGTAATGAGTAAGTGAAACCCTGGAAGTATTAGCACATCAGAGACACTTCTCCCTCCTTTTCCCTTCAGAACACATCTGTGACAGAAAATTAAGTATATTTTACAACATGGTCTATTTGGCAAGTTCGATTTGATTTTATAAACCAGCTGATTTGTCGTGAAAAGTTGCTGGGCAAAGTGGCTCTCCTGGACCGGAGGTTGCCACGTGCAGGCTGCTCCCGCCACCCTGTGCACCTGCCGGGCCCATCTTCCTCGGAGGACGTCACAACGCACCCCATGCCCCAAGGGTCCACGTCTGGACGGCTGTGCCTGAGGCCCAGGCAGAGCCAGAGTGCCCTCCAGCCCGGGACCCCAGGCGTGAGGACGTGGCTCACCCTCGCCCCCTTGGACACGCCCCCCTTGCAGACGGTGACCTGCTTGCTTCCTTGAGCCGCCTCTGCAGAAGGGAACATCCAGGTAATGCCTGCGGGACTGCGCGTTCCTCCTGGCGACACAGGCTCACGCTCAGCCGGCCCTGAGGTCGGCGAGGCGCAATCAGCGCAGAATCGGGATGCTGAGGGACTTTACAAAAAGATGTTGTGAGGACCTAACTCCTTTTCTTGGATGTCAAATCAGAAAGAGATATTTGGATTCTGGAGTTTCCCTTGTGAAGTGATTGCGCGCGTGTGTGCATATGTGAATTTTAGCCTCCATTTTAAAGAATTGTCATCCGCTGCCAGAATGCATGGAAGTATTATATGGTGAACCGGCTCAGCCCTCCCAGGACACCTTTTGCCAGATGGTTCCTGGGAATTCTGGGCCTCGGGGCCAGCTCCTGGGGCAAAGTGTGACCTGGGCTGGCCCAGAACCCACAGATGTCACTGGCACCGTTGCCTCCAGCCCTATTCGAGGTGTCCTTTCGGAGTCCAAATGCAGGTCTGGGGTCTGCCAGGGTCGTGTCCCTCGGCGCCTTTGTGGATGGGAACAATCCCCACCCCCACCCCTCTGGAAACGGTGGAGACTCATCCTGAGACCAGGGAGGCTGTCCGTCCTCGGCTCCCTGCCTAGGAGCATCGCAGAGCCAAGACAATTCCAAAGACGATTGTCAGCTCCTGCCGTGGCCAGGCCATGGGCTGGGGTGGTGATGGGGAGCACGTGAGAGCCAGCCGGTCCCCAGTGCCCTTGAGATCACGGCGGTCTGGCTGGCACCCTGAGAACCTGGATGGTGGGGGAGGTTGTTTGAGCGGCAGAGTGGTCAGACGCATTCTGAGCAGATGACTCTGCATGAGCAGGTGAGAGAGGCAGGACAGGGGCGTGGGCACACCTGCAGGGGCTGCTGTGGCCTTCCAGGTGGGAGACAACAGAGGGAAGATGGTTCCCAGAGGGAGGGCACAACTGTCCCGGGAACTGGGGACCACGCGCGAGTCGGTCAACTGCAGACAGGCTGCGATGGCGAGCGCCTCAGAGGGACATCCCTGTTTACACATCAGTTGTGGCTGAGGAAGAACAAAAGAAACAGGCTTTGATCACAAAGGGTCCCAGCCCCAAGCGAAGGCGATGGGAAGTCGTTGTCAGAACTTTAGAGACTTGACGGACTCAGATTCAACACGTAGAAATTTCACTCTCTGGGCTCCGGAGGGGGCGAGGGGGAGGAGGAGAATGTTTCTCTAGGCTTCTGTAAAAATGAATGTGTCAAATCAGTTCCTTCATCTTTAAAATGATGTTAAAAAATAACTCACTTTGGGTTTGGGGAATCTATAAAATAACAATCATAATATCCATCACGCCTTGTGTGCTTAGGCACCGTGCCAAAGGCTTCACGTGCAGAATCTCCTTTAATTCAATCTTCAAAACAGCCTACCAGAGAGATAGGATTGCCTGTCTTTCACTGATGAGAATACTAAGTATCAGAAAGTTTGAATATTTGCCTCAGATCATCCAGCTATCAGGGCAGAGCTTGGTTTTGAAACCAAGACTGTTTAACTGAGAACCCCAACTTAATGCCTCGTGTCCTAGGATATATGCTGGCAACAACTCTGAAGTAGGAGCACGGTTGGGTTCTATTTTACAGCTGAAGAGCTGGCGTCCTCCACCCTGGCCACGCTGCTTCTAGAAACCGGAAGATGGCACAGGGGATCTTACTACCTGCAAACCCCCAGGTCAGAGACGTTTCAAGTGAGTGTTTTCCTAGGAGCAAGAGTTAGCGTGATTTGAAGACAAGGACATTTTTAGCATGGGAAAGGGGGAAGACTCTGCATCGGAGCCCTCCACCACAGGGACGGGGTCACCACATCTTCCCGGGAGAGTGGGGGGAGGCAGGGGACAACACTGCTGGGCCTGGGGAGGACACAGGAGCAGGGGCTCCTGAGGCCCGAGGCTAGGGAGACACCCCTGCTTGAGTGCAATGGGGCTTTCAGTCCCTAAGAGCAAGGAGTGACTGGGTAGTGGGCCAACTCCTCCCACTCCCCATCCCGCTTCATCCAAGCGCACGGGGACAATCTGAAAGGGACCCTGCCTCTATGAAAAGTGGGCTTCCCACAGAGTTCCCCTTTCCAGAAGCTCCTTGTACTTAAGTTTAAGCTATTTTATACAGTGGCTGATAACATCTGTATTTCCAGAAAAAGCCAAAGCAATTTATTTAGGAGATGAATTCAAGCCCTTGAACAAACTGCACAGAAAATTGTGACTGAGGCTAAAATTCAAGACGGGCTGAAGTAGCTAATGGAGCTGGGAAAGGCTCAGGCTATTTGTGAGATGCTTGCGGGCAAGGTGGCTGAGCCCAGCCCTTTGAATTGGTCGCTTGGCAGCCTTTTTATGAAAGCAGGTAATGGGAAGTCCCGGGCACACTGGAAACAATGAAATTCCCAGGGTCATTTAACCCCTCGCTTCATGTTAGACCCACTTGGGCAAGCGGGCAACAGCGGCACGTGTCGGGCCCACTTGCCCAGCCAAAAGTCACTATGAAAAAGTGTCTTCAACTATTTTGCTAACTCATTGAGGTCACAAAATGGGTCCATAATTCCGGAACTCGTCAACGCCATTAATTGTGTACCACACCATTTAAATAATAACAACTCCCGGCAGGGAAAGTACTATGTTTGTTGCACTAGTTTATTTTTATGAGACAGAACAATTTCAGAAACAGGAAAATTTGAAAAAAAGGAAAATAAGGATCTTTGACTCAAACGACAAGGAATTTGCCTTAAAAGAGCATTAGTTCAACATTTTTCAGTAACATCTTGGAGAAATCTTTTTTAAAATCGGTGTCAAAGCGTTTTCTGGAGTTTTACCATAATTTAGCTTCAGGAATTTTTGTGGGATAGCAGGAGAAGAACACGCCACCCTATCTCACACGTGGCACAGGAAAGGTCAGCATTTGCTGAGCATCACCCAGCGTGCAGGGGTGGGGCCGGAACTGGCATCCAAGGCTCCAGAGCCCTCTCCGCCTGCTGTTCTCTGTATGTTATTTGCTCACGTTCCTCTCCCACACCCTCACATGTAGAAACATAAGGAGAGCCATGTCCAAGATGATGGCCTCCAGGTGTGGATTTCCAGAAAAAGAAATTATGAGCTACAATGTACTTGTTTCCCACAGCTGCTCTAACAAAGAACCACAAAGTGGCTTAAAACAACCCAGATTTACTCTCTTACTGTTCTGGAGGTCAGAGGTGCAAAAAAGTTTCACTGGGTAAAGTCAAGGGTGCAGCAGGCCTGGGTGCTGACGGAAGCTCTGAGGGGAGCACGGGGGTCCTGGCCTTTTCCAGCTCCAAGCGTCCACCTGCATCCTTGGTGTGTGGCCTCTTTCCTGCTCAGTCTGACCCTGGCTTCCACCATCAGACCTACTCAGACCTTCCCACCTCCTTATAAAGACCCTGTGTTGACATCATTAGGTTCATCCGGATTGCCCAGGAGAAACTCCCCCCTCAAATCCCTTAACTCCCTGTTGTAGTTTGCTAGCTGCTGGAATGCAACACACCAGAGACAGATTGACTTTTAATAAAAGGGGATTTATTTAGTTAGTTCTTCAGAGGAAAGGCAGCTAACTTTCCACTGAGGTTCTTTCTTATGTGGGAAGGCACAGGGTGATCTCTGCTGGCCTTCTCTCCAGGCCTCTGGGTTCCAACAACTTTCCCCAGGGTAATTTCTTTCTGCATCTCCAAAAGCCTGGGCTGATCTGTGAGTGCTGAGATGAGGTATGCTGAGCTGCTTGGGCTGTGCTACGTTGAGTCTCTCATTTAAGCACCAGCCAATTAAGTCAAACATCATTCGTTGCAGCAGGCACGCCTCCTAGCCAACTGCAGATGTAATCAGCGACAGATGAAGTTCAAGTACTATTGGCTCATGTCCACAGCAACAGAACTAGGTGCCTTCACCTGGCCAAGTTGACAACTGAATCTAACTACCAAACTCTCCATCTGCAAAATCCCTTTGCTCTATAAGGTGACATAGTCACAGGTTCTAGGGATTGGTAGGAGGCCAGCCTTCAGCCCACCACAAAGGGGAAACAAAATGAGAGACGGAGCATAGCACATTATATTTGTGTATGTTTTTGTTTTACAGTTTTGTCTAAGCCTGGCAGCCTGATTTATTATGACTTACTCTGTTGTCCTCCAGACCTGGTCCTGTGAGTAGCAATTGGGTGTCAGTGTTATAGCCTTCACCCAACTGCAAATTGTTTGTTCATCCAACAAATATTTATCAGCTGCTGCATTTCAGGACATCAGAACCTAAGGGTGGGGAGGGAGTCGGCCATGCAAATTAGTCTCTGCCCTACAGGAACTTACAACCCAATGGTAAGACTGAATTCTCACCTGGAATAGGTAAGACATCAAAGAAGAAGACCAAGAGCAAGTAAATGTTTCAGACCAAAGTTTATTCAGGCAGGAGATCAGAGAAGGGACACTAGTGTGGACAGGAGCAGGCAGGAAGGTGCCCTGGGGGCTGGCCTGGGCCAGGAGCAGGCAGGAAGGTGCCCTGGGGGCTGGCCTGGGCCAGGAGCAGGCAGGAAGGTGCCCTGGGGGCTGGCCTGGG